>BRDA01082678.1:0-10000 GCA_036984385.1 Crenuchus spilurus | reverse complement strand
AATTTTACTTCTGTACATGTGTTTCTGTGAACTATTTTGAGCTCTGGGGATGAAGACTGTAACCACATGGAGAACAATTAATTACACAGCACTGTGCAGTCCATCTTTATGCCTCCCTCCTTCCTGTTCTGCACTAAGTTCAGAGTGGGGAAATGATTAGAGTGCTTGACGTCACATGTGGTATGTTATTCCAGCAAGGAACAGCCATTTTGGGACACACTTCATCTCTATGAATCAACACCCATAGGATGACATTCTGCCTAATGATGCTGCTTATACACACAGACTGAATAAGTGGAGGCTGGAAAAGCAGAGAGCAGAAAGAGAGCCAATTATGTGCAGTTAAAAGGCTCATGTCTGACATATTTTGTATGTACAGTGTTGCTTGAAAGTTTGTGAACCCTTCAGAATTTTCCATATTTCTGCATAAATATGACCTAAAACATCATCAGATTTTTAGAAGGAGATAAAGAGAACCCAGTTAAACAAAACTGACAAAAATATTACACTTGGTCATTTATTTATTGAGGAAAATGATCCAATATGACATATCTGTGAGAGGCAAAAGTATGTGAACCTTTGCTTTCAGTATCTGGTGTGACCCCCCCTTTGCAGCAACTGCAACTAAATGTTTCTGGTAACTGTTCAACAATTCTTTGATGAAATGACTTCTGTGCTTAGGGTCATTGTCTTGCTGCCTGATCCACCTTCTCTTGAGATTTAGTTCATGGACAGATATCCTGGTATTTTCCTTTAAAATTCACTGATGTACTTCAGAATTCATTGTTGCATCAGTTGCAGCAAAACAGGACCAAACAATGATGATACTACCACCCCAACGTTTCACAGATAGGATAAGGTTCTTATGCTGGAATGCAGTATTTTCATTTCTCCAAACATTACACTTTTCATTTAAACCAAAAAGTTATATTTTGGTCTCATCCCTCCAAAAGATATTCTTCCAATAGCATTCTGGCTTGTCCATGTGATCTTTAGCAAACTGCAGACAAGCAGTAAAGTTATTTTTGCAGAGTAATAGCTTTCTCTTTGCAACCCATTGTTGTTCAGTGTCTTCCTGATTGTGGACTCATGGATATTAACATTAGCCAATGTAAGAGTGTCCTTCAGTTGCTTAGTAGTTAACCTGGTTCCTTTGTGACCTCACTGACTGTTAAATGCCTTGCTCTTGGAGTGATTTTTGTTGGTCGGTAGGGTAAATATGCTCCTGAATTTCCTCCATTTGTACACAATCTGTCTGACTGTGGATTGGTCCAAACTCTTTCCAGCCTGATGAGAATCAACAACTCTTTTTCAGAGGTCATCTAAAATCTCCTCTGTTCATGTCATGATACACTTCCACAAACGTGTGTATTGTGAAGAGCAGACCTTGACAGATTCCTCTTCTTTAAATAAAACAAGGTGCCCACTCACACCTGATTGTTATCCCATTAATTGAAAACACCTGACTCTAATTTCACCTTCAAATTAACTGCTAATCCTAGAGCTTCACATACTTTTGCCACTCACAAATATGTCATCTTGGATCATTTTCCTCAATAAATAAATGACAAGATATAATATTTTTCTCTCATTTGTTTAACTGGGTTCTCTTTAACTACTTTTAGGACTTGTGTGAAAATCTGATGATGTTTTAGGTCACAATTATACAGAATTATAGACAACTTTAAAGTGTTCACAAACTTTCAGGCACCATTGTATTTTGCTTTGCAGGGAGCCCACTTATTATATTTATATGGGTTTATATAACAAAAACTGTAATAATAATTTTAACATGACCATGTAACATAATACTTAACCTGCCTTTAAGATACATATATGTGAATAATTTATGTTTACATTAACCCCTCTGTACTGCTCCTCAAACAAAAAGCAATGAAGACTAACTTTACTGTAAGTGGGCCAGGCTCAATTGCTATTGCTTGAATAAGCAGACATATGTATGTGAAGATACAACAACACTGACTTCAGAACAGGATGCTTTTGGTTAGTGTCCATATATGGACTAAGGAGTGAACAGTATATTTTGAAAACTTGTTCCATGATATACATCCCTTAAAGATGTTGAAAATGATGATAATGATGGTGGTGATGATGATGGAGACTAATACTGCACATATTGCAAAAATATTTTTAATCTCTGACCCGATACAATTTGATTTGATCAATTAAAGTCGATCATGCTAATTTGACTGAAAATAATATATTAAAATGCATCAACACACAAGAATAATGAAGAAAATGTGATGCTGAGAAGAAGTCTGAGAGAGAACAATGTGCCTGAGATGGTCATAAGTATCTGATTTGAGTCTCAGTCATCTGAGGTGAGTTTTGTGTCTCCTCGTACGAGTCGGAGTGAAGTCTCAAACCTTTAACTGAATGTTTGAATGTATTTTTGAGTGTCAGACATTGCACTGTATGTAAGTAAACTCTTACTAAAAACATGCCATATTCAATGGCTTCAAGGACAGAAATGCTAGACACAGCAAATGCAGCATTTATCAGAGGCAAAACAACTTGAACTGTTTAATCTGCAGTTCGTATAGTACATGACAAAAACTTCCGTTTTTTGATGTATTACTTGTCATTTGAAGACATAGTGAAACTGTTGAGTTGTAATAGTCCACTCTATAGCACCTAAACATTGGGCTAGTATCCTGGCCACAAGTTGCAGAAACCACAGGCTATTATTTTTTGTTCATTGACTGAATTAGGTTGGCATAATTATAGTTTTATTCATGTTTTTACCCCATACTGAAGTCCCGAGTCCTGAAGTCCAAGCTGAGTCATGAGACAGTTGAGAGCAAGTCATATTCAAGCCAAGTCTTCAGTTCTAGGTATTAAACTCATACCTTCAGAAACTGCCCACTACCATATCTAACATATCTAGACTCACCTACAGTGCATATACAGTACTGGTCTGCAGTTGTGTGTGTATGCCAGTATGTGAGAGACAATAGACCAAAAAGAACAGCAGAAACCACAGGGAGGGGCTGCTCTAATAATCTGCACAACAGTGCCCCCTTTAGGCAGCCAGCAATCCCAACTCTAATATCCCTTTATCATAATGAACTCAAGCCAAATCATTGACATCCGAGCGCCAGCAGTAGGATCTGGCAACCTTACAGACAGTCGGTGTTCCTGAATCATTACAGATATATGATTAATCAATATGTGTGAACATGTAACAGAGGAGCACTTGTTACAGATACATACAGATATATGTATTATAAAATATCTTTTAAAATCTCGATCTGTAAACGAGTACTCAGTTTAATCGCTGCATTTGTATCATATGGTTGATTACGACAAGCAATCATTTTCACATTTCCATATGCTTAGAAATGAATGGAAAACCTTTCAGAGGTCAACGGACAGATGCTTCACCGAGTATTGAGCCAAAACAGGAAAACAGGGATAAGATCCAATGCACTTCATTATACTTTATAGTTATAGCTGCACGATGTAAACTTTTTTGTTAACATTTAAATAGCATTAGGAGGAGGAAAGAAAATATGCTAAAATTAATTAGCATATAAACAAGATATTCTAAATTAAGGACCGTCCCAGAGGGCCTGACACACCTACTAAACCTTACATTTAAAAGATTAATTGAATCAGGTGTGCTGAGCAAGAAACTCACCAAACAGTGCAGGATGCTGGATACCTTTCCAAAGTACTTGCTACAGCCGTGAGAGGTTAGAACAATTTTCCTTTTTTATATTTCCCTTGCTAGCCAGTTTCTATACCCTATGAATTTAGAGAGTGGACGGGTTCCATGACAGAGCTCAATTCTGCCAAGGACTGTGTCAAAATAAGAAAAGCACAAACCCTCAACCACTGCTTTATTTGAATGCTCTGACTTACTATACAGTTTCTCAGCAATTTGGACTCTGCTGGAGCTCAATCCTGTGACTGCAGTTGATCCATCAGACAGCAGATGTGAGGCGAAAATAGCAGGAACAGTGTGATGAAAAGTGGTAAATGCTTTATACTGAGAATGCTAACCACATAACTGCTATTTAAGTGTGTGAGAAATTTTTGTTAGAGTCAGCGGGAGAGAAGAGCACATCATTAAAGTCATCTGAAGTAGATTATGACAAAATCATAACATGCCAAAACTTCATCATACACAAAATGCATCATGATTTAGTTTGATAGTTGAAACAGACAATAAAGAACCAGCAGTGCATTCTGTGCACTTTACAGACATACACATAACTGTAAAACCAGAGGTTATGACTGAAAATTAGAGACGCACAAGAATATCAGAATCATAACACAAACTGTGATGGCGGATTTAGTGAAATGTAGTGTAATGTGTCAGCATCACGTAGCAAATATGAAAAATACTAAACATGAACACTGACTATCATCAGCACATCCCAATTCAAAATTTCTTTTTTTTGTCTAATAGAGTACCAGTCAGAGGTTTGGACACACCTTCTCATTCAATTTTTACATTTTTTTTCCTCTACATTGTAAATTAATACTGAAGTCATTCAGACTATGAAGGAACACATAACTAATCAGGTAGTAAACTTAAAAGTGTTACACAAACCAAAATATGTTTTAGATTTTTCAAAGTAGGTACACAACTGATATCTCAAACACAACAAGAGGCAATAAATGCAAGGCATGAACTCTTGACAAGGCACAGCTGTTAACTGAAAGTCATTCCAGGTGACTACCTCATAAAGCTGACTAGAAAATGCCAAGAAAGCTGGCATCTAAGCAAGAGGTGCCTACTTTGAAAAATATAAAACTTATTCTGGTTTGTTTAAGACTTTTTTGTTTACTAAATAATTCCATATGTCATTCTTCATAGTTTGGATGACTATAGTATTAATCTACAATGCAGACATTTTTTTAAATAATGAAAAGCCACTAAATCTCCAGCAGGTGTGTCCAAACTTTTGACCGGTACTGTATATTGATGCATACAGTATGTTGGTGGTAAGTGGAAGACAGCAGACTGGATGTTCTATTGTTTAAAATGGTGCAATGATGAGAAGTTCTGTCATCAATGAACATCAAAAGTTAAAATTGACCAACGTTTGCCACCAAACCCAATAAAAAACAGATGCTGAATAATTATAATGCAGGCCTCTATGTTCATTTACAACAAAATCCAAGCCTTAACAAAAACAAATTATTATTAGAAACATCATGCACAAAATACTTTTTAGCATAAATTAGCTAACTCCAGTGTTCCATTGGCAACGTTTCCATGGCTGCACCCCAAATATACCAAATGCTAAAATGCCAACACAATTAGATTTCATTTGTATCTCAGAGACTGTGAATCATATTAGCATCTACTTTTATACAGGTTAGTAAAAGCATTGTTGTTAATCAAGGACATTAAAATAAATTCACAATCATACATTACCGTTCCTTAAAATTGTAACACTGGAAAATGCATCATATTTTTCTGACATTGTCTACATACAGTAGGTAGGCACTACAGAGGGATGCAATTTACAGTGCCAGCAGGTCCAGCATGAATATGATGTTCTGGGGGTCAGCTTCTGTTCACAACTCATACGTACAGCAAGTACCTTGACCAGCAAGAGGTACATCACAGAAGTGTTGAAGTCTGAGATGGTATTTAAATAGAGGATCCCCAGTGACATGTCCAAAGAGAATAATACTCCACCACATGTGGCACAACATTTGTACTCCATTGTAGTCCATCTGAGACAACCAATAACAGCTACCACAAATGAACTTTAGACATGTTTAGAGGCTGTATTTCATGGCATCACTCAAACAAACATCCACCATCTCTTCCTCTCCATGCCATACTATGCAGATGTGGTTAGTTCTGCCTATGTTGGACACAGCCAATACTGATTATTGTGTACTCTGTAAATCTGATCAAACTGTATTTAACAATGTATGCCATTTTTATATTATTATATTATAAATATTTATAGTTATATATATATATATATATATATATATATATATATATATATATAATTTTTTTTTTCCTTTTACTTTCTTGGTGTTTGAAAGCCAGCAAAGTACATGACACAAGCACAGCACTGAAAACAGATAAAGAACAGGGTTAGAATTAAAAGAGGGATAGTTTTGTGTAGAATACACACAATAGCCATCTAGGAAAGACAGCGGTCCAGCGAAGCAGAAAATGAGAATCAATAAATCTTGTAAAATATGTATACACTCAATTCACAATGGGAATCATATTGCCCTGGATGCCCCACATTGACCCAGACATTCCAAAGCAATTACACTCCATTTAATATCACCCTGAAGCAGATGCACACACTTACTTTTGTTTAGGGCATAAATCCAGCAATACAATTTGGATCAATGCATGTGCATATGTGCTTTGTGCTTTGACTTGTTACAAGAAAAGATAGCATTGAAACACACACATGCTCAACAAAGCTCAAGTGATGTTGACCCTGAAATCAAAGCTATGAACAAATGATCCATTAAGAGCTAGCTGACCTGTCCATGCTGTTCACTATTTTTGCAATTTGAGTCTTTTTGCCAATTAAAATAACATTACAATACTTTACTGGAAGAACAGGTCAGACATAAAAAACAATATTTACTGTGAATGACTTTTATATATTTAAAGTCATATAAACTGTGAACAAATTTGAAAAAAATCATTGACATACTAGTCAATTAACATTATCATAAGATACTTTTTTTTCTCGTTCTCTTCTCCTCTGCACCTCGCTCTCTGGTTCTGTCACATGCTCTCTTTTTGATATTCTGTGCTGTGCGTGTTTTGTCAGTTCAGATGTGGAGGTTCTGAATGCATAATGACAGAACTGATCCAGAGGGCAAGAACACAAGAGAAAATGAGCGAGAGACAGAAGGGTAGAATAAGATAGATACACCTCATGAGATTGAGACACACACATACCAGCAAGTAAAGCCACACAGCAATGTAGTCTACCTTAACATAATGTAATGTGTACATTGATCAGCCACAACATTAAAACCACTGAGAGGTGAATATCACTGATTATTATACAGCTCTACATTAAGCTGAAGAATGTTACATTGATTTGAATTGACCAACCCAATGTTCGGAAGTCCAATATTACTTGCTAATAACCACAGAAAAAAATCAATGACTGCTGCCATTGACTATGGGTGTTTAATTCACATCTTTCATATCATTCTGTAAGCTCCGCTTACTGTTTATAAGGTGATGTAGCCACAGACCTGACAGCCTATGCTGATCCTGTCTACCTCTAAAAGCTCCTATAATGGGTATGTAAGCATGTGGACCAAGGAGCAGTGGAAGACGATAGCCTAGTCTGATTAATCATGTTTTAATCATGTGGACAGCTGGATGTGTGTATTATTTATCTTTGGAAGAAACATTAGGATGCACTTTGGCAAAAAGGTATGCAAGTGGAGGCAGCGTGATGCTCTGGACAATGTTCAAGGTCTTGAGGAGTCCATGCCTCAGGTCAGAACTGTTTTGAGGGCACAAGTGGGACTCATTAAAATCCACCAGGAGCATCGTAGTGGGTTGAAAAGTGGGACTGGGTTACGAGGGCCCGAAATGGGCGGGGGTCTTGAGGAGTCTGGAATTATATTTTTCTTTAAATATTAAAGGAAATCATATTTAATCATGGGGGAGGGAGGCCTGGACACTGTTTGTGCATAGGTCCCAGAATTTGGTGCTACGCCCCTGTCTATGACCATATCTTAACATAGTGAAATTGACCAGAATGTGGAAATAAATCATTCTGTGTGTTACCATGTTTGCAATCCTGATATAAAAGAAGTACAATGATGTCTTTGTTGTTGGATGCACTGTAACAGATTCTGAGCTAGCATGGACACCACAAAAACAGAATTCAGATCTATAAGAGCTTTTTATTGATTTCTTTCATTAGAATAACAATTTCAGTTGGGAAGTAAATTTCTATTCATATGCATGACAACTGACAATGGTAATTTGTCCCAAAAAAACCTAATAATAGTTATGTCAGCTGTGAGGGTGAGCAGGAGAAGATGGATGCATTGGTGGATCCCGAAACGACAGGCGTTATTACAAAAATTCAGAAACAAAACACAGTAAACAGTACAACTCGAAATATACACATGACCTGAAGTCCTATATACAACAAGGTTGACGTGCAATCACTGGGTAGACCTATAATGACAAACAAGGAGTGGGACACAATGGGAAGGCTTTATAGGAACAATGATTAGACATAAACGAGGGCGTAGGGCTGTGAGATCAGTCAAGACAGGTGCTGGGAATGAGATGTGACATTATATGGCTGGGGGTTGACACATGACAAGGAGACATGGAGAAAAGGGGAAGCTGGTAGATCATGGAGAAGATCAGTGTGAAGCCAAAAACAGCCTTTAGAATTTGCAAACGCATGTTGGAATTTTTATCAATTATTTCTCACTCATAGCTATTGAAACAAGCAGACAGATTATACCATTCAAAAGTTTAGAATCACTTGTCATATGAATTAATATTATTCAATAATATCTTATTTAGTGAATGTCAAAAACTTTACAAAAAAATGTACAACTATGATTTATGAACAAGTAATTTGGGGAAGTTAGTATGTTATTAAATATTGATTGCTTATTTCTAATGAATGATATGTAATGAATTTCTTGTTATGAAGTTAATACAAAATGGTTGAGAGGCAAGATTTGATCTTATGAATATTCTAGACATTAATTTTTAACTCTTAATGCATATACATCTGACAGAAATCTATTTCTATAGCTTGTTTTATCAATGAAAAGTCCTTAATACTGACATCTTGCTACAAACTGTAACCTGAAGCCTGTGTAACATTAGCATTTACATTCTGCAAGCGTGGACTCCAACCTTTTAATGCAGAATATAAATGTAATTTGTAGCATTTAAATTTTATGAACATTTGAAAAGCAAATCAATTTTTTAAAAAACATTTAAAGGTTAACTCTACAAGGGAAAAAACTCACCTCTCATTTAACACGTCCTCCTGTCAAACTTTTCTCAATAGCTATATGTTCAAAGGGCGAGAAACTTTTTGAAGGAAACTCAACTAAGCTGTGACAAAGCAGATGAGAGGGCAGAAGTTCTGAGACCTGTGAGTGTGCATGTGCAAGTGTATGTGTGTGCACCTATGAATGTGTGCATATGTGGATGATCCTGAAGGGACTATTTTATCTCTTTTCTGCAGGACTGGGAAAGAGCTTGAAATCCACAGCAGTAGATTCAGCCCACATCAAAGCTCTGAGTCATCACACTCAGTAGTGATCCACCGCTGGCTATAGGCAGCCCTGTGGGAACGCTTCAGCACTACGCATTAGCCAAATCTCAATTTTACAGCAGCAGGTGCAGCACAGTATTGCATATTTTACTGATGAAAATAAACTCTCTTCTGTGAGACTACATTTTTCTGCTGGTATCAGTAAGTAGGCAACCTGCCATTTATGGCATAAACATACAGTCTAATGTTAAAGTTTGGGCAGCACTGGTTAAACTACTAATGTATCTCGTATCGTGAAAATGTTAATGTGTGTTAATTTACCATAATTCAAAAAGATAAACTGTAATATTTTATAATAATTGCATGTAAATTGACATTTATATATATATATATATATATATATACACATACACACACACACACACACACACACACACAGTGCAAGTTCTCCCACTTAGTAATCATGGAGGGGTCTGAAATTTTCATCTTAGGTGCATGTCCACTGTGAGAGACATAATCTAAAAGAAAAAATCTGGAAATCACAATGTATGATTTTTTTTTATAATTTATTTGTATGTTACTGCTGCAAATAAGTATTTGAACACCTGCTGATCAGCAAACATTCTGGCCCTCAAAGACCTATTAGTCCGTCCCTAAAAAGTTCACCTCCACTCCACTTATTATTCTAAATTAGAAGCACCTATTTGAGGTCGATAGCTGCGTAAAAAGACACCTGCCCACCCCACACAATCAGTAAG
>BRDA01082675.1:0-17713 GCA_036984385.1 Crenuchus spilurus | reverse complement strand
ATCCTCTTTTCTTTACATTTCATTAGTAAATCAGCTCCTAGAGTCTGAGACACACAATACAAGCTGTCTGAAGTCCAGTGTGCAGTTTCTGCAGTCTGTGATGGTTTGAGCTGCTGCTGTTGGTCCAAAGTCAACACCTACCAGGAGATTTTAGTGCACTTCATGCTTCCATCTGCCGACAAGCTTTATGGAGATGCCCAGCAGCTGCCCACAGTGCCAACTACTACTGACCATCATATTACTGTGCTTAACTGACCAGCCAAAAGGGGCTTGAAATATATCACGTTATGTGTAATGAATATGATGTAAGCAGATTAAATAGAAAATTCTGCATAACGGTGCTTCTAAAGCAGTTTATTGTCTCAGCTTCTGAAGACAATTTCACTTATTCCCTGTCCCAATGATGGCTTTGATAATCAGTTTATGAGCTGGATTAAATGTGTTATGGTAGAGTGGCTGAAACTGTGCATGGCTGTAGATCCCCAGGAGTTGGAATAAGAATCAGTGGTCTAAAGATTTTTTTGTTTTGTTTTTTAAAAATGCTCCTACTAGCAATGTAGGACTTGCACATTAATTTCCCTTTTGAGTATTAAATATTAGACTTCTATTTAGCAACTACCTGTCCACATTCTGACAATAGGCCACCATATTCTGAAGTTTCTGCTGTCCAGTGTTCTCCATCACAACCATGGTACTGATCCGGAAAATATCTGCAAACCCATAGAAGACAATACAGTCTGCAGAACTGTCGTCTCTGCCTGAAGAGGAACAATGGCTGTGTGTTAGAAGATTAGTTCAAACAGACATTGCAATCACATTTCAGTACTTGCTGAGCCTTTTGGGAGAAATTTCGTCGTAAACCGAATTTTGTGTAAGTCGGAACATACGTAAATACTGTACATAAATAACATACTGTAAGCACTTATCCTATCCTAACACCTATCCTAACACAGTAATTATCAAAAAACACATAAAATACGTTTAATAATGAAAGGAAACAGCTGTGTAACTGTGTATTCTTCCGCCGTGTACACCAAACACTAAACAAGGCTTTATACAGTGAATGGGAGATTTGTCGTAACCACAAAACATCGTAACTCGGGGATGACGTAACCCGGGGACTACCTGTATACTCATTATTTATTTGACAGCATTACTGTGAGGGAGACATGAACTTTAGGGATATGCATTCAACACATTTGTTGCATTTTTCCATTGATAATATGCAAATCATAGAATAAAATATCAACCTGAACCATTTCAACATGGTTTAAAGCCTACCTGCACGCCCACTCTCCTGATAATAGTTCTCTATTGACTTGCTGATGGTGTGGTGGATTACAAACCGCACATCTGCTTTGTCAATGCCCATTCCAAATGCCACAGTTGCAACAACCACCTGAAAAGACAGAATACTGTTCATGTTAATCCAGACCTGCAAAAGAAACATTAAAAAGATATTTTCGTTTGTAATTGTGCAGAACTGAAAACCTTTTTTTCAGGCTTGGTACATAATCTTACTGCTTTTTGGTTGCTGTTACCAGTTTAAGTTCACAACACCAGCGATATCCTCAAAAAGTCTTGTAATAAAGACAGTACCTGGATCTTTTTGCTAGACCACTGATGATGAACCAAGGTCTTGTCTGAAGCCTCCATGTTGGCGTGGTATGGCTGAGCCAGAATGCCCCTCTGCTGCAGGTCTGTGGATACCACCTCTGCATCTTTCTGGGAGAACACGTATATAATTCCTGCATAAAAACAAACATAGTTGCATATTAATATATTAATAAATGACAGATCACATTTACCTTAAATAATAATCAAATACTACAATTACTATTAATAATAATAATTGCTGCGTTTTTTTCCACTGAGAAGTGATTTCATGTCAAGCAGCATCCCTCACTGTGTACCTGACTGGTTCTTGTACTTTCCCTTGATCAGTGCTGCTATCTCTGTGGTTGCGTCTTCATTATTTTTCATTCGAACCTGCACAAGAAATGACAAGAATTATACACTTTTCTACACAGTTGTAGTCTATTCTATGTCTTACAGATCTACAGATCAGAATGGCATGTAATGTTACCCCAACGCCCATTATATGAACAGGAGCTGAGGGTGCATACCTCATAGTACAGGTTAGGTCTGTTGAAAGGTGCAGTAAGTGTGACTGGATCTGGAACACACAGAATCTTCTGACAGTCTGTCAGGATGCTGCTCGTTGCAGTGGCAGTCAGTCCAACCAGAGGGACCTTTGGGAACTGGCGCTTTAGAATGCCTAGGAGCTTGTAGTCTGTCATTGAAAAGGGTCTCATTAATGCCACTGTATCCCAGAATTCAAGCTGTGAAAACCTGCTTGAGAATCTCACCTGGTCTAAAGTCATGACCCCACTGACTGCAGCAGTGAACTTCATCTACAGCAATGCGCTCAAGCAGACCTGCATTATAAGCCTTCTCCAGTTTTGACATCAGTAGTTTACTCTTGGCGATCTTCTCTGGGGTTACATACAGCAGCTTGAAAGGGCAGTTTTTATCAGTCATGCCCATCATTACGTACTTACTTTCCTCCTGGAAAACAAGAAATGTGGATTTAAAAACATGAACTGCTCTCTGGAATAGTTCTTTTAGGTGATGTATTAGCTTACCTTTGAACTCGAAGCATTGAGTGTTACAGCAGGAACATCAATGGACTTCAGATACATGAGCTGATCCTCCATCAGAGACACCAGTGGAGCAATAACAAGTGTAAAACCTGACAGAGGCGAATGGGGATGAATAGATGAAAAGACTCAGCATATTTTAGCATAATGATAATTTAAAAACAGTGTTTGTGTGACATTCCCAACGTAATAAATAAATCAATAAATAATATATATACACAGGGTTCGCGCTGGCAAAACATGTCATCAGTACACCACGCTGGCTAAAAGCAATTTTCTAACGCATGGCGAATTCAAATCACCACGAAAATCACAAAATCCGGCAATACTCCGCAAGCTGTCCGCCATCTTGAGTTTATCTGCTGCTCCGTAAACACCCGAAATAGCCTGAAGCAACATCGTCAGGAAAATAACCGCAAAATAATTAATGAGATAGGTGGGTCTCTAAATGCTGATTGGTTGAGAAGTTTCGCGCGTAGAAAATTATAGTATCCCATAATTCTGTGCATTCATTGATAGTATTTTTACCAATGATCTATATTACTGGATAGGACGCTGCCTATTCGCTAGCATTGAGGCCGGCGCGACGTCATGGAGCCGCCATGTTGTGTGGAAGTGAAGTTTGTAAACAATGGCACATAGCCAGCACTGCTGCCTTCTCAAAGCTCTAACTTCGCTAATAATTGTCCGATTTTCAAAATTTAAAGTTCTTTACAAAGAGGATAAAAAGCTCTTCAAAGTATTTAAATGGTTGATGACATGTTAGGCTACTATCGGCTCTCGTATCTAATATATATGTATGTATGTATGTATGTATATGTATGTAAGTAATGTAGATAATTGGTTTTTACAGTTATTCCCAGGCTTGTGAGAGACTGTCTCTGGAATAAATAAGTCGACAAAGAGCTGTACACATTGGAAAATTTTTATTTTGAATTCAATTGTTGCTCTGTGTTTTCCATTTTTATCACTCTTATTTGCCCTACAGAGAGTAAATATCTATAAATATCTGTAAATATGATCAGAAATCCATTACACCAATGGATTTCGGATATGATGTACATGTACATATAAGTGCCTGTGGCTAAGATTGGCTAACTGTGGCTAAAGCGTGGCTACTGTGGCTAACTGTCTTCGCCACAGGTAGCTGTTAAATCTGTGGCTAGTCAAATCCTTATGTGGCTAAGAAAGTTTTAAGCCCTTTAGCCACAATGGCTAACAGGTTTCATGAGCCAGTGCCAACCCTGTATGCATGTATGTATGTAATATATATATATATATATATATATATATATAATGTATGTATGTATGTATGTATGTATATATATATATATAAGAGATGGAACGATCGATCGGCTATGTATCGGTATCGGCTAATTTTTAATCAAAATATGTGATCGGCGGTAGGCTGATATCTTTTGAAATTTAGCCGATCTGAAGATTTCTGTATTTCCAGCTAGCGTTTCATCAAGGAAGAGGAGCCCTCCGCGAACCACATCCTGTCAGGTCCCTGCAGTTCCTAGCTGAACCACTAGAGGGAAATATATACCCTTTTTTCAAAAAACAGACTAAAACAGCAGAACTCGAGAGTGGCTAAAGAACCTGGTTACGGTGTTCAGCTGCATGTGCGGATATACAGAATGTCGTCAGTCTGGCAGTTTTTTACCTTGTGTGAAAAAAACATATCCAAGGCAATTTGTTAAATTTGTAAAGTGAACGTCCCTCGAGGAGGAACCAAGACAAAGACATTTAATACTACTAATCTGATACGACACGAGTACACCTCGCGACTGAATACAGTGAGTATCAGCAAACAGCAGAGCTAGCTCAGATAACTAGCTTACTGTTTTTCGTTAATAATAATAATTCAAGATCTACATTGAATGGTTGCAGCTTTCGTTTTAAAACAAGGGTCTATGTTTAATAGGTGCACTTTGACTTTGATAATGTATTTTTTTCGTTTGATAATCATTAATGCAGGTTTAATGATTAGAATTGCAGTATTGTCTATCTGTATAATTTACAGGTTAAAGGTTTAATGATTTTAGTACTGACCTTTTAATTTACTTTAATTTAAATTTGATTTTAAAATAATTATACATTTAATGTTTGCAGTTTTTTCGTTGTAAAATAACCCAGGATCTGCATTTAATGGCTGAAATTTTGCCTGTATTTATTTCATTTACTGTATTTTTCGTTTGAAATTTATTAATAATCTAAATTTAATGATTGCAATATTGGCTGTATTTGTATGATTTAGGTCATTTACTGCAAATTTTTTTATAGATGTGATGTTCACATGAGTTTGTTATTAACGGCAATAAACAGTTTCGACCATATTTTGTCTTGCTTGTGCCAACAACTGCTCCTAGATTTGCGTGGCATATAGCCCTGCCCTCGATGGGTATCGCCTATCGGCCGATCGCACTGAAAAGGGATCGGAAATCGAAATCGGCCTCAAAAACGCCGATCGGTCCATCTCTAATATATATATATACACATATAAACCACATTCAAACAATAAAGAAACTATTATTTCACACACTCTGTCCCCTCGACAACTGCTCAATGATGCTTTCACACAGTCCTTGTCCTGCTTTCTGTCCATCAACGTTCAAAAGCTCCAAACTGACCACAGCTCAAGTAAACAAACATTACTGATTAATAAGTCAAAAGCTTTGATAAACAACTTTGAATGTTTGTTTTCATAAGTCCCTTCACTTTTCAATGAATTCTGCTTTCTTTCATGTACTTCAACAGAACTCAATCTGGTTGTTAACCACAACCATGAAAGATAACTGTGGAGACTGTGGCCAGCTCTTCAAATAACTGTGACTATTAAAAATAATAGCAATTATTTAAAATAATCAGGATATATACTTGCATTGTGATATTTCATGCCAAAGATTACTTTTCAAAAACACAGACAGCAGAGTTTATGTTTACAAAGGTAAGTTACTTACTGAGCAGTGTATATTTATTGATTCAGTGTGTAGTAAGATACTTTCATGTTTTGAATGTGAGTCAAATGCTTTGTGTTATAAATGTGCATACCCTTAGAACAAACAGCTGGCAGCTGGTAGCATAAACTCTTGCCACGGCCAGTAGGCATAACCAAGAAGAGGTCTTTTCCAGACATACTGAGGTTGATGGCTGCTCGCTGTAGTGGCCGGAAATTGGAGAGCTTGAACACGTTCACCAGTTTCTCCTGAACATGTTTTGACCACGTAAAATCTGTGATTGAAGATAAAATACTGTTAGAGGCAGCAGCTTAATTGCCACTATTTTTAATCTCTTCTTTGCACCAACCTGACTCTTCATAATGCTGCAGGTCTTTCTTGCTGAAGGCCACTTTGGATGGCTTTCCTGATCCAGAAGCCTGAGAGGAGTCACAAGAGCCTTCCAGTATCTTCAGTAACTTGTTTTTTCTGGAGTTTAGAGATGCCTGCTTCTCCAGGAGCTCAGAAATCTGCAGTTCCAGCAGCTCCAACTCCGCATCTACCGAGTCCAGCTCAGCCCGAGCTTCCTCTGCACCAAAAAATCATATTGTCCGTCAATTATTATGATCATTACTATAATACATCATCTTAACATCACAAACATGACATATTTACTTGAATACTCAATCCATGAATTCAGTGTCTGACAGAAAAACTAGAAATGCTTTAGTTTACTAATCTGAGCTTGACTGCAAATGCATGTGAAGTCTCTTTAAACACAACATACCTACCTATATCTGTAGTAGCTTTCTTTCTACTGTTAAATGGCAATGATGTCTGCCACCTTCATCTCTCTAATGAGCTATGCTTCACAGGGATGTCAATAATGATGGAAGACCGTTGCCTACCTTTCTCAAGGGATCACTATTGCATTTCATTCTTTTCTAAATACTCCATTCTCATTTTAAGGCTAAAGCATTTGCTTGTCAATACATAATATTACAGTTGGCACATTAAGCTAGTTGGTACCTTTGTCACTGATGCTGGCCATTTCAGCAGCAGATGTTCAGGATGACTTCTCAAAAAGTAAGTTACACCTTCAGATCATTCTAGGAAAGATAATGACAATGAAGTTAACTACATACAGGCATCAAACTGCTCAAAATTGTGCCATCCAATCACTTTTAAATTACAGCAGACATTACAGATGGGTGAGATTTCAATTGTAATACCTAGTAGAGTTGCAACAAGTATCCAAAGTATTGAAATGTAATACTTAATTTTGGCAATTAATTCTATAATTCGCTATTTTTACTATATTTTGTTCACAACTGAAGTGCACTGTACAGACAACTAACATGTTAGTTAAACTATAAAAATGAAAAAATGTGCTCTACCAAATAAACTTTTAGTGTTAAAGAAAGTGATGAGTGTTTTTACTTTATAGCCAGATTACTTTGGTGAAACTAAAAACTACTGCAACTCACTCCTGTCTGGTCTTCCTTATCGAGCCATCAGGCTCCTGCAGCTGATCCAGAATGCAGCTGCTCAGCTGGTCTTCAATCAGCCCAAGTTCTCTCACATCACTCCACTGGCTCCCTGTAGCTGCTCACATCAGATTCAAAACCCTGATGCTTGCTTAAAAAGCAAGAAATGGACCAGCCCATCCCTACCTAATGGCAATGGTCAAGTCTCGAGTCACACCTGGAACCCTTCGAGGTACTATTGCAGCTCAGCTTGACCTGCCATCCTTCAAGACTCGTGGAATACTAACATCAAGATTCTTTTATGTCCTAGCACCAAGGTGGTGGAACAAACTCCCACTGACTGTTCAAACAGCAAAGTCCCTCACAGTCTTCAAACACAGAATGAAGACCATCTATTTGTGGAACACTTAAGCAACCACTAGTTTAAAACACTTATTGTAATGCTCTTATATTGTGTATAATTGTGTGTCTTTCCTTCTTTTTAGGTATTAGTAATGGCTTTGTTCTAACAGGGTCTGAACTGAAGAGTAGTTTGGACTCTAACCTGTCTGTACTAGCCGAGATAATTTTCTTAATGTAAACAAAACACTGTTGTACATCATTCTGGATAAGAGTGTCTGTCAAATGTTGTAAATGTAAATAAACTGTAATGATTAAACTGAAATATTTTACTTAAGAAAATGTAATTTATTGTTGATAAAACAGAACAAAACAAAGAAGACAACAGAGGATACTGTGGGGTCTAGAGAATCAAAGACTCAATATTTTCATGCAAGAATCAATTAAAAAAGAAATCAGTATTCATACTGATCAGCCCATCCCTTGCAGTGAGAGTCCTATTAAACTAATGTGGATGAATACAATAATTTAAAAAGCTTTTTACGTACACATCAACACAGAGAATGAAACAGAAACACGACTCAAGTTAGAAACGGAATATTCCTTTTGATTTACACCCAAAACAAGTGTCTGAAACTTGAGTTGTGAAGCTAATGCTGAAGCAAAGCTAACAGGTTTAGTTAAATTTACTATAACATCAATTTTCTAACCTGTTAAACATACTAACATTAACTGAGGTCAGAAAAGTCATTATTTTATTCATTCAGTGCACTTATTAAAGAACTTTTTTTAGTAAACATGAGCTAAACCAGTTGTGGTCACTAAGCTAATATGCTAGGCTAACTCAGCTAAGTAAAGTGTAGTTTTGTCTCTAAAGTTCATCTGAGGAGCAGATTTATTAACTTTATATGAGTGATGTGCTATAAAGTGACTATCTGCCATATACAGTCACACATGGAGTCCTGAAGTTTTAAAATAAAAGAGAAAACTGCTCACCTGACCAGTAGCCACTGTATTAAGCCGTAGTCTCTACATCTACCGGTACTGTTTAGTCGTCCTGCGAAATGCCTGCACAGAAAACAGTGGGACATAGAGCTTTCACCCTCAACCTGCTATCATCATCATCATCATCAACAACAACAACAACAACAACAACAACAACAACAACAACAACAACAACAACAACAACAACAACAACAGCTTTGAATTTCGTTGTATATTTGTACAACGACAATAAAGATCATTCTATTCTATTTTGTTCTATTCTATTCTGAAGTGGCTATTTATTTATTTATTTATTTATTTATTTATTCATACAGAGAAACAGATGGACTACAGTTTGTAATTCTAGAATTACTATGTGCACCTGTATAGGCAATGGAGGTAAATGGAGATACATTGCATGGAGTGATAATGCAAAGAGACAGCTTTAGTGAAAGTGCACACCATCCACCACAAGAGGCCGCCATGAAACAACAAACCACCATTCACCATTAAACTAAACTCAATTAACTAAGCAGCAAATGACCAGAGAGTCTGTTTCTCTGGAAATGTTAGAGTGAAGCATATATAACAGTAGAAACACAAGAAAGGGAATCCAGACATGGAATATGTGGCTAAATATTTGAAACAAGGTGAAGTAAACTATTGCATGTCTGTTTGTATACGTATGTGCATTCAAACTGTTATACGTCCACAATTAAGCCATAACTCAGTGGTGATGCAGGGTTTGACCAGCTTGGGCCTAAAATAGACACTGAGCTTTACACTGTAGGTTGTATTTGGGCCACGTGGCCCAGAGTTAAACTATCATTACACACCTTAAACATAACTGATTTAGCAAAAATACACTCCACAACAAAAGTGTAAGTGCTTTTATTGTGCATATTTGGTCACAAATTGTCTTCTGTCTGGGAATATAAACCTGGGATCTAAACGAATGCACGTGGCCAGCAACAATATTCAAACAGATGATGGCATTCAAGCAGTGATCAAGAAGACCTTCTCCACATCTGGACTGTTGTAACAAGGTAGTGTGGGTCCATTTATTTGTGTTGATCTGTCCATCTGAGTGTCTGCAGCTGACAGAAGTGGAGCCTGACATAGTCCTCTGCTGCTGTAAACCCCATCTGCCTCGAGGTATAATGTGTTGTGAGATACTTTTCTGCTCACTATAGTAGTGGTTATATGAGTTACTGTAGCCTTACTGACAGCTCAAAACCAGTCTAGCCATTCCCTGTTGACCTCTCTTTGTCTGCTGAGCTGCCACTCGTTTAATTTTTTTTTAATTTTTTTTTATTGCTCTGTTCTAAGAGTCTAGAGTTTAGAGACATTTCAGGATGCCAGCAGCTCTAGAAATGCTCAAACCGCACTCATGTCACATTTAAAGTCACTGAGATCACTTTGGCATTGATTCTGGTAGTTGATGCAAACATTACCTAATGCAGATGGTCTGTATCTACATTGCACTGATTGGTTGATTAGATAATTGCATGAATGTACAAGTGTTTGAGTAATTAACTGTTCATTTAGCCCTTTCCAGGCTTCTTCTTGTAGCAGTCCACTGTTATTTGTAGTTTTGTTTACTCAAATGATGGAATTTAACAAATCTAGCTCTCAAATATCATTTGCATTTATTTTATGCTTTTTGTACACATTGTAGAAGGATGACGAACATCACATCACTTTTGCAAAATGAAAAATGATCCATGTGCAAAATATATTACTTATTTTTCTGGAAAATGTAATTTCATTACTCATTACTTCTGCATTAATAATATGTGCCTGAAGTGCAAAGAAACCTGATCACAGTGCTTTTTCACCATTTAAAATGCATAGTCAGGTCCTGTTTAAGTGAATCTGGGACTTTTGTTAGACTCATGTTTTGTTTATTTATGAGTTTTTAATATTTATAGCATGCTATGTTGCTCATGTTTGTTGCTCATGCGCAAAAACTGTGTTAAATCATTCAAAACACTTGGCAGAATCAAGAAACCAGATACAAACTGTATAACATACTGTGACAACAAGAGCAAAGAATCAAGAACTGTGTAGAGTGAAGCTGTGCAGATCATGTGGTCAGAGAAATCTGAAAAATAAATACACAAAATTGATGTTTTAATGCATCACACAATTATTATTGTTTTTTTGCATGGTTTTAATGCAAAATCAGTTACTAATTACTTTGATATAGGAAAAACTAATTACATTACTTTGTACCATTTTACCAACACTGAAAATAATAAAACACGTTTTGGAGGCCGTCTTCAATCATTGACTGGCCTTTCGCATGTTGACCTCTCTAGGGCCACTTGATGCATCCAAAGGATCATTATATGGCTGTACAGTCATTCAGCATCATTTAGAGTGTAATAAGCCTACTTATAGTGCTTCATACTGTAAAAGCTGGTGTCATTAAGCATCATTAACAGTGCTGTGCAGACAATTGCGTGTCTATGGCCAGACAGTCGCTGGATGTGCGAAAGCATTGAGAGCTGCTGCCGTTCTCCAACACAGAAGTTCTGTTCTAGCACACGTCCACAGTTTCCGCAGATGTGCTTCATGACATTTAAGGGGTGTTTTGGAGAAATAGTCATTTTCTGATAGTTAACATTGCTAGACTTGTTTCTTTGTCCTGTGTGGAAGTGTGGAAATCAAATTGGCGTCGTGTTTCTGTTTTTATTATTATTATTATTATTGTTATTATTATTATTATTATTATTATTATTATTATTATTATTATTATTATTAACAACAAACAATAATAATAATAATAATAATAATAATAATAATAATAATAATAATAATAATTTATTATTATTATTATTATTATTATTATTATTATTATTATTATTATTATTATAAGTACTGTTGAGTCGATTCAGACTTCTGTTGGCCATATGGATGGTGTTTATCCAGTCGCTTCTTTTAATAGCTCGTTCAAGATTCTTATGATTGTATCCATCCACCTTGTTGCTGCTCTTCTTCATTTTTTACCTCCTGACTGCTGGGTCCGGGTACACCTCAGCTACACTGTTTACCTGTAATATAAATGATGGCTGTCAGTATTATTACTTCTGCCTGATTATGATTATTTTAGACAATTGCACTATTTTCACATGTTTGTGTTGCAATACAGAATGTCAGCTCTCATTCTTTACGTTGAAGTAGACAAATGAGAATAAAAAAGCAGAATAAAGTTTAGAGCTGCTGAGTAATGACAGACAGGAAGCAGGACAGCTGATCACTTCAGGCTTCTCCTTTAAGTTGCCTGCACTAAGACAATTAACTCATTAATTGCAATAATTTATATAACAATTAATCATTTGTTAAAATTTTACAGCCCTAATATACAAAAGACAACAATAAGCCTTGAATTCATGCTCTAATTTTCATCCATAAATATTAAATATAATTACTTAAAACTTAGTCTTCTGTGGAAATGTCTGCATATATTGAACATTTCGTTCTTACAAAATATAGAGACCTGGTCTGAACAAAACATACTGAAAAAATTATAAATTGAGTAAATTAATACTAATAACATACTACATCAAGACTTTTTTATTTACTTTAGAGAACAACTGCATTGATGTAGCTTAATTGGTTATTTATGTAGAAATTACACTTTGTCCAAATGTTTGTGGACACCACTTCTAATGAATGCATTCAGCTACGTTAAGTTGCACCCACTGCTCAGAAACACACACAGCTTCTGTAGAGAAGTACTGCCAAAAGAATAAGACTTTCTGGAGCAGAACCTATTGGCACCATGCCTTGTGCCAGTCTAGAATGGTACTGTGGAGCAGGGGAACTGTGTTCTCTGCTCGAGCCAGAACTTTTAGGATGAGTTAGGATGACAAATCCTCTCATGAATGCTACAAGCTCTAGCAAACAGGCTTTCCTGAACAGTAGAGATGGCTGCTCCAACGAATGGATAAACTCTTTTTTAATGCTCTTAATTTTTGGAAGAATCACAATCTGTTTTTTTGGCCAATTATGTTGATTATTATGTACAATATACAGGATCTGTACAGACAATTCACAATATGCAGTAAATAGTATACACAGACTGTGCAGGGACATGTAATGTGATAGCATATGCATTTTATGTGTGTATGCGTTTGTATTCAAATGAATTCTTCACCTGTCTTCCAGTGACCATCTTTTTTGGACTTCTGAAACTCTTGACACAGGTGGTAAGTTTCAGGAAAAACCAGAATGAACCAATAAAACATATCCAGGGATAAAAAACCCCAACCAAGATACTGTAGATTTGTTTAAGACATACACATGGGGATGTGATACACTGAGGAACATTTGTAGAACCCTTGATGTCAACATTGAATGAGCAGGTGTCCCAATACTTGTGTCCAGATGACTTTCTGTGTGTATTTATCGTCATAAAGATGATTAGACTTGTTGATGAAAGATGTACAGGCCCAAGTATGCAGTGTGTGTGTGTGTGTGTGTGTGTGTGTGTGTGTGTGTGTGTGTGTGTGTGTGATTGATGAGGAGCCAGTCTTGCACACATGCTGCACATGAGGATGGTCTCACAGCTCTCAGCTGAAGAACATGCCCCAGTGCTTTAGGCTGCTATTGTTCAAACTCCTTTTTCTTCCACTGAAAAAGACCGAGTGAAGGAGCAGGACAGAAGGGGGGGGGGGTTGTGGAAGAGAAGAGTAGAGGATGGAGGGGAGGGGGTCGAATGAAACTTTTTTTTGGAGGCTTTGAGTCCTGAAAGCGGGGGCCATGAATGAGAGAGAGAGGGAGAGAGCGACCGGCCACATGCGCAGTTCTCACTCCGGATAATGGGGCTCTTTCTAGCAGCACTTAACCCCCCAACAAACGCGCGCGCCGGGGCGTCTGAGCCGCGCGAGCCGCCGCACAGCGGACACGCTCAGCCACGCTCGGCCCGACGCTTAATCGAATTTTCCACCCCGGACTCTCCAACCCCCACCCGGCTACACGTGGCCCTGACAGCCCTTCTCCCAGGATCACACTCACCCAACGGCCGAAGGTGTGTGTGTGTGTGTGTGGTATTAATCGCTTTGTGAGAACCAAAAAGCAACGTAATTATAGGAACACAGGTAAAAGTGAGGACATTTTGCTGGTCCTCAAAATGAAATGTAGGGTTTAAATCATAATATCAATTTTTAATATTAAGTCAGAGCAAACAGACTGATTTTAGTTACTGACATTAAGGTTAGGTTTAGGTTTAAGTGTAAGACCTTCTTTTGGTTACTGAGGTTAAAGTTAAGGTTAGGGCTAGAATTAGAGTTAAAGTTTAATGTCTCCAGTATCTCTGCATGTTGTCTCTACAATTCACATGAACGAATGTGTGTGTGTTTTGAAGGATCGTTATTTAATCAGGTGTTTTTTTGTGTTAAATTATTATTTATTATTAAATAATTATTAATTTCAGATTTTCATGAGCAATATGGCAACATTAAACAAAAATGGCTTGAAATGTCTCTGCTTATATTTAATATAAAATATGACACTTTTTCTGTTTTGAATTAAATTTTGAATTATATTCTTTCCTAATTATTTTCTACTTTTCCTTCTTCATTTTCATATTATTATTATTATTATTATTATTATTATTATTATTATTATTATTATTATTATTATTATTATTATTATTATTATTATTATGCTGGAGTTTTGCTGAATATTGACAGTTTGAATACACCAATCAACCATGTAGTACCACAACTTGACAATACCTAGCAACCACTAAGTCAATCCACCTGAAATACCACATTGATCACCTCATTACACTGTGGCACCCATCTAAGATTCACTGTGCAACACCATAATCAGCTACCACTTAGCTACTACATAGCAACAATTGTGACTGATGTCTGAGGGCATGATAGAGTGCCATGTGAAGGGTGATAGCTTCTCAGAAACTACTACAAAGTAATTCTGTGGGATGTACTAGAGCTGCCGTAGTAAAGGTGTAACTAGAATGGACTTCTAGTTGGGAGTGCCTCCCAACAGCATAATAGTGGTGCCTTATGGGCCATTAATGCCAATGAATCCAGCAAGTGGTACTGAGCAATTGATGCACCACAGTGGGAAAGAATCTCTATAATGAACACTGTGTAGTATATCACACTATATGCTGTAAACTTTGTATACTGGCTAGAACCAGGTTATTTCATGAGCAGAACGGAATGTGTGGCACACCACATAGAGGACAAGGGTCACCGGGTGTGACAATGACCACGATTGACTCTATGGGCTCTCTTGACCAACCACAAAGGGTAGTTTCTCAGCTGACCACAGCCACTCTCACCTGTCACTCAGACTGGTCTCATGCTTTTCATCCTGAAGTACTCCAGGTGGAATATCTGAAGGGTTACTAACCAAACTCCCACATCTCAAACTCCCCAATACCATCTATCCCTACACACTCTTCCTGGACTTCATTTTCAAATGGGATACAACCTTGTCATGGGCTACATGGCATTTCAATTTTAAATTTTCCATTGAAAGTAAGTTATAGTCCATAGTTAAGTTTAATCACAATGCTGAAAACTGGCCTCAAAAACTTAATGCTGACAATAAAACAAAAAGACTGTTAAGTGATGCTGGAATTGGAAGGTATCAATCAGTCAATCAATCAAAATGTATTTATATAGCGCTTTTTACAATGGGCATTGTCTCAAAGCAGCTTTACATAATTAGTATCAAACAATCTGAATCTAAGCCCAATGTGAGCAAGCCGAAGGCAACAGTGGCAAGGAAAAACTCCCTCAAGGCTGGCGGAAGAAACCTTGGGAGGAACCAGACCCACAAAGGGGATCCATCCTCCTCTGATCAAACTACTGATACAGATTTACATCCTTAATTAAATCTGACATTATGCTATAGTATTAAACAATGATATTAATAACAGTGATCATTGCATTCATATTGGGTATCATAATTAAAATGCAGTAGCATTAGAGCTACAGTCCGATCATTGCTAGTAGTAGATGTATGTGAGCAGCAGGTCTGGTATCAACCTATCAAAAGGTACAAATGTAAATATAGAAATGGTCAGATCCTAAACAAATGTAAATATATGTTAAATGTAATAATACAATGCAGCTCCAAAAAGTGCATTGTTAATCATAATTTAATTCTAAAGATAGTATTCATTTTGAGTTTGAGTACTATTCAAACAGTATTAACAATAAAATAAAAAAGACCCTTGAAATATGTCACTTCATGAGTAATTAAGTATATACAATTTACTTATTTGAATGAAATTATGAAAACAAATGAACTATTTCACCGTATTCAAATTTTTGGAGGGGCACTGATATTTAGAATTAAAATATATTATTTTGTATATGTAATATGTTTGTATATGTATATATTGTATTTGTAATATGTAGCAGCAGTTGTGAGGTCTCTGTAGAAGATGAATCTATTCAGTACAAAAATAAATATCTCTGAATTTCAGTATTTTGACACAAAATTTAATTTTGAAAGAGATTTTTTTTGCACAAGAATAACTCTGAAAGGACACATTTGTAGACAGAGCATAGGTCAGTTATTTGTAGACTTTTTATCTGCAGTTCTCCACTTCAGTGGCGTTCTCCAGTACTAGCTGTTGAGTGTGGGCTCTAGAAGGTTCTTATATAAAAGAGTCGAGTTAGTTTGTCTGCATCCGCAGCCAGGATGATGTATTCATCAGCTCTATTGTGGCCTCTCCTACGTAGAGCCTTTCATGCCTTCTCTGAGTGTTTGCTCTGTGATCTGAGCCTGAAAGATGAGCACTACATGCAGTGTTTATTAGGCGGCTGTGACAGAGTCTCTGTCACACACACACACACGCACACACACATTTTTAAACAATTTTATTTGTTTACTGTTGTCCACACATACGTATTACTGACACAGAGAGCATCACGTCTGTCAACAACGGTCAATTAGGACAGTTCATTTGTATGACTGAACACATACTGGACAAAAGTACTGCTTCTGAAATTGAGGCTGTTAAAAAGAGTTTATCCTACTTATGTTGGAGTAACTGTCTTTACTATTTTCGGGCTTTGCTGTAAGGATTTGATTGCATTCAGCCTCAAGAGCATCCAGGATGTTGGATGATCACCACCCCAACTCATCCCAAAAGTATTGGATGGAGTTCCACTGGACTTTACACCCCCCTAGCCCACGCCTAGTACCAACAGGTTCATGTTTACTTCTATTCTATTGGCAACTTCTCTACAGGGACTAGACAAGCTGTGTGTGAAATGCATTCATCAGAAAGGGTGTCTAGAAACTTTTGGACATGTAGTGTGACAGAGGAAGAGGCACTTCAGTTGTTCAGTGCAGAGAAGTAGAGAATATGCATAACCCAGAAGAGGGCGACATTCGCTCGAGACCCCACCGGGACGTTCCCCTTACGCCGTGGCCCCTCCCCTCGGCGGCCTAACCTCTCCTTAATCCCACTCCCCCGTTGCCGTGGCAACGGCTCAGACGAGCAGGTGACGCATTGACAGGGAGCAGATGGTTCCCCGTGGAGGTAAGAATGGTCAAACAATGAGTTCATATTCAACACACAGAGGCCCTCTTTCTCAACTTTACACTCTCTCTCTCTCACTCTCGCTCTCTCTCTCTCTCGCTCTCTCACTGTCTCTCTATGTCTCTCACTCTTAAAGTCTTTTAAAACATCACTGAGGCCACATATACATACAGGCCAATGGCCACACACTTATCTATAAAAGTTTCCTCAGCACTCTCTCTCTCTCTCTCTCTCTCTCTCTCTCTCTCTCTCTCTCTCTCACCCCTCCATCATACTCACTCTATAGAAATGTCACAATAACCATCAGCTTTCTCTGTTTCATTCTTTTATTACCTCTTTCTTGCTTTCTTAATCTCTCTCTCTCTGTCTTTCTATTTATAGTATATACAGTTTATTTCTCTTTTTTCAATCTCTATCTCTCTCTGCACTCTCCAATTTCTCTTTTTTTCTAACTTCTCTCTCTCTCTAACCTCTCTCTCTAACTTCTCTCTCTCTCTCTCTCTCTCTCTCTCTAACTTCTCTCTCTCTCTCTAACTTCTCTCTCTCTCTCAATATCTACTCTCAATATCTACTCTATGTTGTCTACAGGTGTTTCTACAATGTCTGCTCCTATAACTCACTCCTCTGAAATGCCCCCCCACACACACCCACCCACGCCTCTCTCTCTCTAACAAACACACACCCTTTTCTCTCCTCTAAGATCTGTAATAATCCACTGAACAATAAGGTTCCTCCACCACAGAGTGCAGCGATTCGCCTCGGGCC
>BRDA01082671.1:0-17979 GCA_036984385.1 Crenuchus spilurus | reverse complement strand
ATAATAATAATAATATGTTTATCTTACTGTGTTGTTACACATGGACAATAATACACCTAAGAAAAACAATCACAAACATAAGAGTCATGTCAAATATGGATAGCAAGAGTAATACAATCTTAAAACCATTTCACAATACTGAATTAAGATAAAAAACACGAGTATACAGGGTATCAGATAAAAGAGAAGGTAAACCAAAACATCCAGAAGAGTTATAATGAAGAGATAAGTGTTAGTATGGAGATTCAAATCAATAGTGTTCCATAGAGAAGAGAAGAGTAGAGAAGAGAAAATAAAAGAAGAGAAAAGAAGGGAAGCAGAGAAGAGAGGAAAAGACAGAAGAGAAGAGGAAAAAACAGAAGAGAAAAGAAGAAAAGAGAAATAGGAAAGAGAAGTAGAGAAGAGAGAAGACAAGAAAAAGAAGAGAAGAGCAGAGGAAAGAAGAGAAGAGAAAAGAACAGAAGAGAATAGAAACGAAGAGAAAAGAACAGAAGAGAAGAATTGGAAAAGAAGTATTGAAGAAGTTAATGTAATGAAATTAAAATAAGCAGGGTTCATCAAGGATTAACGTGGAGTCCAAAATGATGCAGACAGACAATAGACCCCTGGTTTCAGCTACTGGTTTGAAATGTACAGTGGCATGCGAATGTTTGGACACCCCATTATCACCCATAGTCATTCTGATTAACCCTAAATACAGTTGAACTGTTCTAGTCGTGTTTTCTTGATATTTAATCAGTTGCAACTTACAACAAAAACAACAAAGAGCTTATAAAGCATCAAAGGGATCTCATTGTTGAAAGGCATTAGGAGAAGGGGACAAAAACATTCCCAAGACATTCGATATGCCATGGAACACAGTGAAGACAGCCATCAACAAGTGGATAAAATTTGCCACATTAGCGGCATTACCAAACACTGAACTTCCATGTCATGCTTGTTTGTTGGATATTTTGTAATCTTAGGCACATTGTCTATATTTCCCCTTTGATTATGTTTGTTTTTTAACCTTCATCATGTCTGAGTGTTTATCAGTCTTTAAATGTTGGTGAATGTTGTTAATGTACCTGGACGTGTGTACGTCTGATTCAGTTCCACCAGAGTGCTGTTTTGTTTTCAAGCCAAATTGTGTAGTTTGTGTTTCTTAGTATTAAAATCTCAATTGTTTGGGCCCCACCACTGAATCCTGACTCCTCCTGCTTCCTCAACATGCTCATTCCATGTACATTACCTGAATATTTTATATAATACTAGAGACATCAATGGCCGGAAGCAAAATCCTTGTATGTATCAACATACTTAGCCAATAAATCTGATTTTGAGACAGTATTCATGAAAAAAAATAATAAAACAAGACGAAGACATGCACTGATATTAGCCATTAGACAACATGACTGTATTTTGGTTCTATATGTAACTATAGCTAGAATAAAAGGATGGAAATCATATGTGAAGTCATTATCAATACAAAGTCCGCACAACAGAATGTCATGGCACACTGCAGCTCTGAGATTCAGGAGAACAAGGAGGTTTAGCATCCCAGAATAAATCAATAAGTCATTTGTATCCACAGCCAGAGCAGTTTCAGTGCTGTTATTATTATTATTATTAGCATTATGAGAAGTTCAGACATTTCAGAAATAAGATCAGATGAAGTAGGGTGGTAGACTAAAGGCATCAATATAGCCTAGACATAGGCAAAGTCACTCGAATAAGAGTGTATATGTGGACACAGATTGTGCTTTATAGGATCAATCAAAAGTTATTTATATAGTGCTTTTTACAATGGACATTGTCACAAAGCAGCTTCACATAATTGGCACCAGACAATTTGAATCAAAACGCAAAACCCAATGTGAGTAAGCCAAAGGCAACAGTGGCAAGGAAAAACTTCTTCAAGGCTGGAGGAAGAAACCTTTGGAGGAACCAAGACTCCAAGACTCCAATTAGTCCAATTAGTCCATAAACAACATCAATAAACACTATTAATCACTAGAATAGGAGATATTAGTCCATAAACAACCTCAGTAAACACTATTAATCACTAGAATAGGAGATATTAGTCTGTAAACAACCTCAATAAACACTATTAATCACTAGAATAGGAGATATTAGTCCATAAACATCCTCAATAAACACTATTAATCACTAAAAAAGGAGATATTAGTCCATAAACAACCTCAATAAACACTATTAATCACTAGAATAGGAGATATTAGTCTGTAAACAACTCCAATAAACACTATTAATCACTAGAATAGGAGATATTAGTCTACAAACAACTACAATAAACACTATTAATCACTAGAATAGGAGATATTAGTCCATAATCAACATCAATAAACACTATTAACCACTAGGAGATATTAGTCCATAAACAACCTCAATAAACACTAACAACTAGAATAGAAGATTAGTGCTATATATAACATACCCATACATTTCGTATGTCATGATGCCTTGTACGAAATGAAAATAAAATTAGAATAAAACTTTTGAATTTTATTCTAAAATAAAAATGTGATTCCAGTGTCAGTCAGACTGGAAAGACAGGACATATTATTTCTTTAGAAAATTGTACTTGTCAAATGTCTTCTTTCCTGCTAGCTGAGTGATTACTCATAAATTCATGTTGTACCACCTCCCAAATCAATAAACAGCAGTTGCATGAAACAGGCCAGATAGATAAATTGTTATAGAGGGGTGTAACCCACATTTGAAAAACACACCCCTTTAAGACAGCAACACAACAGATGGGAGGTAGTCTCACAGTGTTTACTGCTCAAAACTTACTGCTGCAAACAAGTTAAGAAAGCACTTCAATATGGCTTATTATGGTAAGCAATGACTCGGCTCGGACCTTATTCATACAGACTTCTGTTTCAGGTGTTCTTTTTTTAATTCTGGTTTCTTCTCAAAACAGTCTTTGGAATTGTCTTCAGCATATATATCAGCATTTCTACACAAGGTAAGTGTGTATTTACAAACGCTCATGCTTTTATGTCTGCGCTATTTTAAAACAGTTGCGTATTGAATAACACCTCTCCTAGAATAAGTGTTATGGGCGGTTTGGTGGTGTTGATATATTTGCACCCATAAATGATTTAGAAATTACCTACTGACACTTTTACACTTTGACTGCAAGTCACACTATTCTACTCTACACATTTCACACATTTTATTGCCATCCGAAAGATCTTAGATCTGATTACTTAGATAACTTATTCACCCTAAGCTTTGCCAATGAGGAGGTAATTTAATTCTTTCAGCTAAAAGGAAAAAGAGCTCCGCTTTTATGGGCAACTCAATTTTGGAGTTTTCTATTTTGGAGTTCATTCCCCACTAGTTTTAATGTTAAATCTTGCTTTGTATAGAAGCTTACAATTGTAGATTTCCTTGGTGGTTCAACGTATGATGCCTATAAATGATTGCCATTTTATTTGCATCCACAGGTGTTTTAGATATAACTTCCTGACACTATAACACTTGAACTGCAAGCCACATGCCATTTTTCATTATTCTATGTGCAGTCCAGAAATTTTATTCCCATCATATCGCCCCATTATATGCAGTACCAGTCAAAAGTTTGGACACACCTCCTGGATTACTGCTTGAATAGTTTTTTTCATTATATAAAAATGTTCTGCATTGTAGATTAATATTAAAGTCATCCAAACTATGAATAAATACATATGAAATTATTTAGTAAACAAACAAGTGTTAAACAAACCAGAATATGTTTATATTTTACATTCTTCACAGTAGATCACAGTTGAAGGAAGACTTCTGGAACAAGTAGAGTCTTTCACATATTTGAGATGCAGAGTAACAAAAGCTGCAGACTGTGCCAGTGAAGTGAAGACAAGAATGGCCATGGGCATGTTGGTGATGGTCAAATGTGGAAAAGCAAGTCAATTAGCACCAACACCAAACTAAGACTGATGAAAGCCTTGGTCTGGCCAGTAGCTACATATGGATGTGAAGCCTGGACACTGAAGAAAGAGGAAGAAAAACGTATTCAGGCTTTTGAGAACAAGTGCATCAGGAAGTTGCTGAAGATCTCATGGATGAAGATGATGACCACTGAGCAAGTATATGAGATGCTAGGACTCAAAAGGAGTTACTGATGCACGTTAAATCCCACAAGTTACATTACTTCAGTCATGTGATGAGGCAGCACATGAGAGCATTGAAGGAAGTGTTATGACTGGACTTGTGGAGGGAGTTAGAAGACGTGGAAGACTAAGATTAACCTGGATGGATAACATCAAGACCTGGACTGGATTATCAGGTGCTAACTTGCTACAAGCAACCAGAGACAGATGGCATTGGAGAGAAGTGACTCGTCTGTGCAGCCTACCATCGCGAAGCGATGACGGCGAGTGACATGACAGGCACCTCTTGTTTAGATGCAGCATTCTTGGCATTTTCTCAGTCAGCTTTATGAGGTAGTCACCTGGAATGGCTTTCAGTTAACAGCTGTGTCTTGTCAGGAGTTCATGACTTGCATTTCTTGCCTCTTAATGTGTTTGAGAGCTCAGTTGTGTGTCTCCTTTGAAGTAAAATCTAAAACATATTTTGGTTTGTTTAACACTTTTAAGTTTACTACATGATTCCTTATGTGTTGCTTCACAGTCTGGATGACTTCAGTATTTGTTTACAATGTAGGAAAACTGGTGAGGAGGTAGTGGACTAACTGTTAACCCTCATCAGGACCAAGCAGATGGGATAATGAAAGGATGAATGTGTTCAATGATATTTGTTCACTGATTTCACAATAAAGATATGATATTTTAAATATTTCTACTATTACTGTATACATGATAAATATATGTGTTAGAAAGAATAATTTAAGGGTGTGCAAGCTCTACTTGGGCCAAGAATTAAGTGCTATTTTTTTCATTTTGGATGTTGAGTTATTTTCCCATTTACAGTATATATGTCCTGCTTTAAGCCTCCTATTATTTTTGGGGTCAATTTGATTTAATTCACATCATTTTTGCTTCATAATTAAAGACTTTTCCTAATTTAATGATGATTACCGGGTAAATATAAAATTAACATAATGATATATTTTCAGTGTCCTGTACACATGTTGTATGCATTGGTTCAATTTGACCCCAATCTATTTTAGCTGTATAAATTATATAACATATCAATATTTCATAGAGGGGAATATGTCTGAGACTTGAATATGTCAGAGATAATGTATCTGAGACAGAAGATGATGATGAGGAGGACCCTGATTGAGACATCCTCCTCTGATGGGAATGATACCCTCAGTGTTGACCCTCTATTTGTCTCTCAACTCCCAGCAAACACACGACCTTCCAGTTATAATGGTCTGTCTCCCTACTTGGGTACACTTAGTGCTGCTAATGTCATCAAAATAGTTCCATACCCCACCAGATACTGTCAGCCATGTCCATGACATAAAATCAGCATCTGAGCTCTTCATAACATCATCAGTCAAAAAGGATGTAGTTGGATAAAAGGACAAACTCAAACTGACCCCAAACTTAAGGTTTTTAGATAAGAGAAATATGTACTTAAAAATAATATAAAGCCATTAAAACACAAAAAACATCTCTATTTACAATTTTAGGTCAAACAATGAGATTTTATGGTGTTCTGCAAATTTCACCTTCGTGTAACGGGTGTTTTTGGATGTATAAGACACAAGGCAAACAGGGTAATTACTAAAATGAATAAGCAAATGATCAACTCAATAAAAGAGGTTGGACATAAAACACAAGGTGGTTTTTGTGTTCATGTTTAAATATGACCAATACCTAAATGGAATAAAACATTGTAAGCAGTAATCTTTTCTGGGCGTGTATCATCACCACTGTAGTAAGCTATTAAATGATTAGCTGCGGTTTTTGCAATATCACTGTGATTATGACTGAACAGTAATCATTTATTTTTTTCTTTCCATCATTCACTGCTGCAAGGAAGAATTCAGGTAAATGGACTCAGAGTTCTTAGTTTTTCAAATGTAATTTGGCCTTAATTATAGGCATCTCTTCTACCAAACTGTGAAGCTCAACAGTATGCAGAAGTGTGTGTTATTGTCAGAGTATAATAAATATGCTTTATGATGGACCATGTTTACCTAAAACTTCATTATACTAAAATAAGAAGTCCATTGAATTAAAATTAATAAATAAAATCACTTTTATTAAGGTCTTAGGTCTATTACTTAGATCAGTTACTTGCCCTAAGCAGTGGCGTCTGTAGAATAGAAAGCCAGGTAGAGCACAGTAAAATCGGTGGGCAGCATCCCACTCGTCAGTGAAACTACACACAAACCTACTTGTTTTAATTTAATTAACTCAATTAATTCAACCACAAATGCAACTCATCAGTGAAATTCCAAAAAGCATAATCTAGTGTTGTGCCAAATACCAACAACAAATGTTTATAAATGACAGTTCATGTAGTTACTAATGATTGTATTCATTTTTGCAAATGTTAACAAATCATTAGTAAATCATTTGTTAATGAAATTCTCATGAACTAATGATTTGCTCACAGTCATGGGCGTGGTAGTGGGGGGAAAAGTGGACCTGACTACCCAGGGCCCGAGTAGGGAGAGGGGCCCATAAAAATCCTGAATTATTATTATTATTATTATTATTTTTGGTTATGTTTATTTCGAATGAATTGGGCCCTCAAATTAATTATTTATTAATTCATATTTCAAATATATTGATAATATCAACTGAGGGAATGAACTTTAGTCACAGTCCTCTCAACATATTGCACATTCTGGGGGCCCCCTCTTGGAGGCACAAAATGGTTTAGTCCGCCCAACAGCGACTAGCAACAAGTGTAACGTCAGTGAGCCAAGATTGAATGACCTGGGTGCTACACATCATGCTGCTCAAAAAGCAGAAATCAGGATTTCAAAAGAAGAAAGAAAGGGAGGAAAAAGAAAGAAGGCAGAATGAGGGGAGACAGCTGTTGACAGCTTTCTTTCCCAAAGGTGAACCTAGTTTTATTATACAAAGTCCAATTAAAGTTAAAGTAGTCCACTCCAGACAGATGCTGCTGATTTTTGTAGGCTCACGTGAAGTCGTTAGTTTAGTTAGTTGCCAACCAGGCTGCTTGCGGCTGTAAGTATAAAGACAATTATGAGCCGCTAACGTTAGTTATCAACTTTAACCAGTTTCAGTAACAAACAGAGAGAGAGAGAGAGTGAGAGAGAGAGAGAGAGAGAGAGACAGGGAGAGAGAGAGAGAGAGAGAGAGACAGAGAGTGAGACTGAGACAGAGAACAGAGAGAGAGAGAGAGAGACAGAGAACAGAGAGAGAGAGAGAGAGACAGAGAGAGTGAGACTGAGACAGAGAACAGAGAGAGACAGAGACAGAGAGAGACAGAGAGAGAGAGAGAGCTAGTTAGTTGCTGACTGGTAGAATTGCTCCCTAAATGCGAGTTGTTTACCTTAAGTTTAAAGTAAGTTAGTCTTTTGGTTCAGTGTGTGTGCTAAAGCCTATTGTCTACTAACACAGCAGAGCTAAAAGTGAATCTCTGTGCTGAGACTTAATAAATGATCCACCAGCAATATTTCTGCCGCATATATCAACATGTAAATAACTACATCAACATCATCTGATCTGTTTGTAGCTTAAAACCTTATTTATGCTTTTTTATTTAAATAAATACCCCCTTTGTTTTTGCTCATGTGCCTCGTTTACTGGCATTTATAGGGGCCCACTGACATTGAGAGTGTACAGGGCCCCGAATTTGCTGCTACGCCCCTGCTCACAGTTATTAATCATTAGTTAATGAGCTATTAAGGAAAGTTATTATAAAGTGTTACAGAGCATTCAAATCAAAACCTCTCTCAATCATATTTGTTTACATCTTAGTCATCTAGTTATTATGGATTTTAAAAACCTTCTTGTGATGATGATGATGATGATCAAATTCTTCTCTTTTTAACTACAGCCAGAGGTGTGATGGAATACTGATTGATGTGGACAAATATTCATGCTGCAGAGGAACTATACACAAGGGCTCTCATCTGTCCTGTTGTGGGAAATTCACGTACAATATCTTTAAGAGTTCATGTTGTTTGAGTAAGTATTATGTAATGCTCCCCTGACATTATAACCTATAATTAAAATGTTTTTTTAAGTCAACAAACAGGTTTGTCTACAGAAAGAATGCACTCCTGGCTAAGTGAAAATACTAACTGGTATTAAAAATTTGTAGACTAAATGGATCTTTAATAGAAGAAGAAACAAGTACAGAAGTACTGTCTGCAGACACCTACACTGAATGGTGGGCATCATAATTGGTGACTGGAAAACAGTTGGGGGTCTGTTTTTGCTTTGCTTTTTTCAAGGAGACTTTGGGTTGAAGGGATAGAACTGGGCAGTGCCAACATAATTTCTTTAATCTTTAGGCCAGAAAATCTCAAATTTATAAAAGGTTTATTGACCCTCATGCCCTTTCAAATGTTATAATTGCAGGCCAACCTAATTAGTGAGTATTACTGTAAATATGAAAGACCCTGTAGTTGACAGCTGATGGCCGGTATATTGCAAGTGCAGCAAAACACAAAGTAAACAAAAATGTTGAAGGTTGCTGAGAAACTGCATGTACCTCTACTTCTGAAATTATTTTTAAAAAAGCTCCTTGCAAAATAAATTAAATTTGACCACCACAAAAGAAACATCTACAAAGTATTGTTGTGTTTTAACAATATGCATTTCCTGAATATTAAATGGAGGGGTGCAAAATAATTATTTTAATAATAATATAAATAATATTATTATTTTAATAATTATTATAATAAATATTTTTATAATAATATAAATAATATTTATATTATATTTATATAATAATAATTATATTATATTTAATTATTATAATAATTTTTTATTTTATTTTCTCCCCAATGTGTTTGGTAGCCAATTGGCCCATGCATTTTTTGACTCTCCCTATCACTTGTACACAGTAAATCTGCCAGTGTTAAATCAACACTATTAGAGTTAAATTAACACTGGGAGTGTTATATTTTGACACCCTGTGTTAATTTAACTCTAATAGTGTTGATTTAACACTGACATATTTACTGTGTAATGTCCCTGACTCTAGGAGGGTGCAGACTAACACAGGCCAGTCAAGCTCCGCCTCTTTTCATACTGCTGCCAATTCATTGCTGCTGGGCAGCTAACGCTCTAGTTCACATAGTTGTTAGATTATTGTTATTTTAAAGCTTTGAAGCCTAAGTAATAAAGAATGTCTTTTACAGCGTGTGACTCTCATATTTACCAGTGATGGTAGCGGTAAGGTAAGTTAACACGCAAGATAAGAACAAAAGCAGACATTCAGTAAGTTACACATATTCTTTTTCAAGCTTTAAGGGAGGTCAAGAACATTTTTAAAGAAGTTCCTAAAAGATCATGTTGTCAGACATAGTACAAAACATTGACTGGGTTGTCTTATTTCAGTTTGTTGGCATGCACGTCAGGTACCCAAATATACAGGATGTGTAAAAACAATGTGAGTTTTACATTTCATAAACAAAGAAGTGTGTCTGTAATGTGATCATTCATTGTTTTTTTAACCTGTGTGTTGAGAATTTAGCATTTAGATAATATTTTACCGGAAGGTTCTGTTACAGCTACATGACACCTACATAAACTTGGTATTACAACTTACATACAGATACAAATAAAACATGCTGCAACACCTACTAAATATACTTCTAATTTTTAATTTGGGTCAGATTATAAACCTTGACTGTGTCGTTGGCTTCTATTATTTTGTCCATGCATACCTGAAGACTTGATTTCCTGATTACCATTAGATTCATTAGATTCTGACATTTTAAACTTTATTTACATAACATAATAATAAGCTATGTCTTGGTATTGAAATGTTTGTTTCTCTGTTTCTTGTAGATAAGTTAACTGATGGTTTGAGCCAGACTGTGTCCAACTGTTGTGGATCCAAAGCCTACAATGCTTTAAATGAAATTTGCTGTGGAGAACATGTCCTACTCAGAAGGAGCCCTAAGACCAAATGCTGTGGCTCAGGTAGTCCTACTGTTATAGACATAGACATAGACAGACTTTATTGTCATTCAAATTTACACTGTGCAGTGTACATTAGAATGAAATTTTGTTGCACTGGCTCAGGGTAGATCAGGGGATAAGAAACATGTATATAATAATAATATATTTCAAAAGTGCAAGGTGCAATGCAGTGCAAATGTGTAGTGTATATGTGCAATGAGGTATATTAATATTGCATATATGAAAGCCCTATATGACCAGCAGGAAGTGTTTAAACGTATTATACACAGTATAATATGATTATCCCAGAGCTCCAAGGTATGAATTAGCAGCATTATTTAATATTGTTTAGAGTTCAACAGTCTTATGGCATGTGGGAAGAAGCTGTTTTTGAACCTGACTGTTCTGCTTTGAGGACTACGGAAATTCCTTCCGGAGGCCAACAGGGAGAACAGTCCATAGTGGGGATGGGAAGGGTCACTTATCACCTCTTGTCAAGAGGATGCATCTAGTATTGTTGTTGTTTTTTTTTTACTCAAATTTTATTTGTTTTCAACCATTATTAGTGACACTTTTTCATAGTTACATTCTTCTCTTGTACAGTAGCTGTATACATCCAGTTTATAAGTTGACAAAGAAGATGAGAGCAAAAATTGTAGTAATGAATACAAAGCAATAATAAAGGCAAAAGACAAAACAAAACAAAACAAAAAATAAAAAAAAATAAAAATAAAAAAATAAAAAACAAACAAAAAACTCCCCTCTAAGGTAGGATAGTCCACACATTCTTGTTCACAATGGTATTTTTTACCATTCCGAAAATGTATAGTAAGTGTAAAAGGGCAGGTCTTTTTATATCATTGTATTAATAAGGGCTTGACTGGCATCTAGTATTGTTTGATATGTCAATCCCAATAGTTCTCACAGTTGTATTCATTTCATAAAGTTTAAGTTTTCCAGACTAAAACAGGCTTGATCACTTCACTTGTTACAATTAAGTACATGATCATACTTGACACTAAAGTCTTATTGAATTTAAAAGCAGTACATAGTCTCAGTACAAGTGGACACCATGAATTTCAATGAAAAAAAAAACTGCAGCCGTGATGCAGCTTTCGATGTGATCATATCCAGGATTAACAGCCTAATCCATCCCAGTTTATGACCGATAGCATAATTATGACCTAAAACATGATCTATTTTCTAAAAATGGACTGAAAACCCAGATAAATGATTAGGACAAAATGTTATGCTTGTTCATTTATTTACTGAAGATCTAAGATTATATATCTGTGATTATAAAGTTCTAAAGATATCTGTGACTTACAAATCTAAGTTCACAAATTGTTCTACCAAAGAAAGGTTAAAGAAGAATAAAGTTAATGTTTTGTGAACATCCAATACAAAATCCTGACCTTAAAGGCACAGTATGTAGTTTCCAGTGACATCTAGTGGTTTAGTTTCCATATTGCAACCAACTGAAGACTCTTTCCACAGCCCCTCCCTTCCAAACACTCTATGGTGGCCATAAGATGTCATATATCTTTGATACTCCCGAACGCGATGTCTAATAGCAGCTTTAGAGCTAGTGATATGTCAAGTGGTAAGATTAACTTTAATTAGAGATTTAGGAAATGTAATATGTAAAATTATCATAGCTACAATGCAGATGAAACATATTTTCTGCACTTCAGTAGTGCTATTGTAAACGTTAGCTGTTTTCTGTACAAAGTAATAAAGTAAACGCATCAAACTGCTTCACTGTAGACAGATAATGCAGGCAGGATACACATTTTTCTCTAGTCAAGGTAAGCTTGTCATGCTCTGAAGAAGGCACTTCAGCCAATAAGAGTTCACACGAGCTCATATTAGCTAATCTCGCAAACTAGCGCGCAGCTACGAATCTTTCCGTTCCACCTTAAATGCTGCAGTTCGTCATTACAACACAAACTACAACACAAACGGTTTTTGCTAGCCTCGTTTGTCCTTTTCAAACTACTGTAGAAACATGTCGATGCAACATGGCGGCCTCAGTCGGTGTCCGACCCGCGACCAATGTAGATATAAACAGCTTATTCTAAGGTAAATTAATCAAACGACTTCTTAGTTTATAATGATTAGATGTGTTTTTAATCATTTTTATTAGTGATTATCTTAAATTCTGCTAAAAGATAACCTGAAATATTACATACTGTACCTTTAATAGAATCGAAATGTAGTAGAAGTACCCAGCTTAACCCAGTCAGAAAGAGGCTAAAAATTCCACCAAAGTGATATGCAGAACTAAACAACAGTCACTCCTTTTAGGACTTGTGTGAAAATCTGATGTTTAGGTCATATTTATGCAGAAACAGAAAATTCTAAAGCGTTTACAAACTTTCAATCATAGCTGTACCTGATGGGGCTTTTGACAGCCTCCTGTAGACACACCATTGAATAGTGCTCAGATGAAGAAATTATACTAAAGATGAGTGAGTGAGTTACAATCCTGGGAAGCCTGCATAACGATAGAGCTCAAAATATTCAATGTGATCTAACATTAATAGCTAATTATAATGAAGTAATGACATTTTTCCTATTGCATTAGTTGGCAGAAACATTTATCAGGATACTAGTGGATTTCTGGAAAGACCCAGTTAAACATTTACATGCCTTCCATGTAACACCATAATGATCTTGGTGTCTTTAACAGATTTGTATGAGGAGATGACTCATCTGTGTTGTGGTCCTGTTAAAAATAAAGTGCTTTTGCCTAAGAAAACCAGCCATGACTTGTGTTGTGGCACTGAAGTATACAACCCACTCCAGCAATGCTGCTGCTATGACCCACATCTCCACATAATCTCAATGGATCCTAAAAGTCAATGCTGTTCAAACAGTTTGATTTCAGGTATAGTATATGGACCTCACTATTTATTTGCTATTTTTGATTGATTATGATGTTTTATGTGGCATGTCCTATGATGCATGTACAGCTTAGACTATGCCTGACATTACAAAACCAAACAAACACAGTTGGCTTTACTGGTTATCTGGTAAGTGGTTAACTCTGAACTCAATAGTTAACTAGTTAAGCCAGGTTTGGATATTCAAGTGAATGCAGTAGATACAAACTAATATATCACACTTTTTGAAACTTCAGCCAATATCTTTTCACAGTCTGCTAGCTATTCATTCTTTGTGTGCTGGGAAACATTGAGTAGCAAAGAAAGTAGCTCAGGCAGAAGGACAATGCCATCCAACCATCAACCATCCAAACATCAACAGGTAGTGTTCATACTGATGCACAGTGTGGGTCATGGCCTTTTGGTTAGGGATTGTCTTGTGATCAAAAGTTGCCAGTTCGACCCCAGGACAGATCATGCCTGAAGTGCCCTTGAGCAAGGCACCTAACCCCCAACTACTCACCGGGCACCATGGATAGGGCTGCCCACTGCTTCTGGTGTGTTCACTAGTGTGTATATTTCACTGCATGGATGGGTTAAATGCAAAAGTAAAATTCTGTTGTGTGCATATAATAATAATAATAATAATAATAATACATTTTATTTATAGGCCCCTTTCTAGACACTCAAGGTCACCTTACATATCAATAGAAAATATAAAGAAAAATAAAAATAAAATATAAAATAAAGTATAAATAAGTTAAAAACACAGTAAAAATAAGATTTGAAAATGCAATAAAAACAGCCAATGCAGATGAGATCAAGTCAATTAAGCTAATCTGAACAGATGGGTTTTTAATTTAGATTTGAAGAGTGAAATTGAATCAGTGTTGCAAAGATCTGGTGGGTGTGAATTCCATAGCTGAGGAGCAGAGCAGCTAAAACCTCTGCTCCCCATAGTAACTAGACGGGCACGGGGACAGTTAAGTGAATGGAGGAAGACGATCTAAGTGTGCGGATGGGTGTGGAAATGTGAAGAAGATCTGAAAGATATGGAGGTGCAAGATTATGAATAGCTTTGAATGTTAATAGAAGTATTTTGTAATTGATGCATTGAGTGATGGGGAGTCAATGTAATTGCTGTAGGGTGGGAGTGATATGATGAATAGAAGAGGTGCGTGTTATAATACGAGCAATTGAGTTTTGTACCAGTTGAAGTTTATGAAGAGTTTTTTGAGGAAGACCAAACACCAAAGAATTACAGTAATCTAAACGTGAGGTAACTAAGCTATGTACAAGGATGGAAGTTGAGTATGAGGTAAAGGAATAACAAAGACGGTTGATGTTACGGATTTGGAAATATGCAGATCTGGTAATATTATTAATATGTGAGGTGAAGGAAAGAGTGCTATCAAGGATGACACCCAAACTCTTTACTTGAGTGGAAGGACATATGACAGAGTGTTCTATGGGGATCGAGAATTTATTAGAAGTGGATTTTGTGCCAATTAAGATTAATTCTGTTTTATCACTATTTAATTTGAGAAAATTTGAGGTGAACCATGATTTTATTTCAGAAAGGCAGTTAATAAGGGAGGGAAATGAGAGTGCTGAGTTAGGTTTGGTAGAAAGATAGAGTTGGGTGTCATTGGCATAACATTGGAAGTGAATATGATGTTTGCGGAATATATAACCAAGGGGAAGAAGGTAAATGATAAAAAGGAGAGGCCTCAGGACAGAGCCCTGGGGTACACCAGTGGTTACAGGGACTGTGTTGGAGGTGAATGACTTTAACTGAATAAACTGAGAATGGCCAGAGAGATATGAGCGAAACCAGTTGAGGGGTGTGCCAGTGATACCAAAAGATGCAAGTCTATCCAGGAGAATGGAATGTGAAATTGTATCAAAGGCCACATTCAGGTCAAGCAGTAGCAGAATGGAAACCAAACCAGAGTCATTAGCAAGAAGAAGGTCATTAGTGATTTTAAGGAGAGCTGTTTCGGTACTATGAAGGGGACGAAAGCCAGACTGGAATTGTTCATATAAATGATTAAAGGAAAAATGAGTATGAAGTTGGGCAGAAACCAATTTTTTTATATTTTAGTGATGAAAGGGAGATTAGAAATAGGGCAACATTTTTTGAAGTTATTAGGATCTAAACCAGGTTTCTTAAGTATAGGAGTCACAGCCGCTGTTGTGAGAAGAGCTGGAACTGTTCCAGTGGTAAGGGAACAGTGAATAATATCAGTGATAAGGGGTGAAAGAGAGGGGAGGGTCTTTTTTACAAGAATAGTAGGAAGGGGGTCTAATTGACAGGTTGAAGGTTTAGATTTTTGGATGAGTTTCATTAACTGAGGGTAAAATGAATGTTGAAAATACGTGGGTGGGAAAAGATAGGACAGGAGCAAGTAAAATTGGAGTTGAGGTGGATAAGAGCTGCTGATGAATTTGTTCATTTTTTGAAGTTTGAAGATTGAAGCCATAGTGTAACAAAATTCAAAAGAGTATAGATGTGGTGGAAGTGAGTCTAAGGGTTTTGTGGAATTTCTAAGTAAAGAAAAAAGAGCCTTTGGGTTATCTTTGTTTGAATTAATTAGTTCAGAATAGTATGCAGATTTAACCTTAGTGATGGAGTCTTTATAATGAAGTAAGTGATTTGTATACAGCTCATAATGGATGATAAGTCCAGTTTTCTTGTAAAGTCTTTCACGTGTCATCATTTAGCTTTTAACTGTCTCAGAGTGAGAGTAAACCAGGGTGCAGTGAGAGTGAAAGACACTGATCAAGGTTTGAGTGGAGCCAGATTGTTGAAAATATTTTTAAGACAGTTGTTATAGTGTGAAAGCAGTTTATCAGTGGAAGAGAAGTGATGATCACTAGACAGACTGTTGATACTAGAAGATATGTCAACCAAACTGATGTCCTTAATTTTGCGGTAGGTTATAGTGCACATATTTACATTGGAAAGTATGAGGTTGACATTAAATGATAACAGCATATGATCAGAGTAGAGAAGGAAGTCAGCTTGACAATCCATAGGTGTGACACCTGAGTAACAAATTAAATCTAATATATGCCCTTAATTATGTGTAGGAAAATCAGTCTATTGTTGTAGACCAAAGCTGTCCAAACAGGAGATGAAATTTTTGGTAAGATCATTATTGACATTATCTATATGAATATTAAAATCACCCAAAATTATTATATTTGGTGAAAGTGTGGAAAGATAAGTAAGGAGAGCAGCAACATCAGTAATAAAATCCTTGTTGGGCTTTGCTGGACGATACAATGTGGCAACGATGGTCGGAGTGGGCCCACATAGCTGGCAGACAATGGTCTCATATCACATTGGCAAGAAAGTTTAATCAAATCCAATCTATGAGGAGGGGTGGAGCTACATGCTTGAATGCCATCAAGAGATGATTAAAAAAGAACCAATTAAGAGAAAATCATCAGCTATTCAACAGCTTCTTGGTGCAAGTTTCTGCCAGCTGAGACATTAGATTGTATCAGTTTTCATCCAGTATGTGATGTCACCTACTGTAGTGCTTAGGAATGTGGACATCTAAGCTGAGTCTATACTGAATTGGCGGGGTATAACTTATAACCTTATAAGGTTTTCTCTGTCTTTATCTCAGGTTCTGTTCCAGTAAGTCTGCAGTCTGACAATCGGGAAAGTTCTTTCCATAAACGGTGAGTCACCAAGAGACAGCCTATATTCAAAGCTGATATCAACTTACAATTCTTTTACCTTTTGTAAGCTCATGACTTTGTAAAAAATCTCTTCACGTGTTGTTGAACTAAACCAGAGTGTTTCCATGGTTTGTCCCAGACATATACATACACACACACACACACACCTAGATCACATATCATTGTGAATACCTGGACCAGATTTGAATGCGGGTACCTAAAGGTGTAAAGTAAAAGCGAAAGTGCACAATCATTGACCAATGTGCTTACAAATAGAAGAATTAGACCTCTGCATTTAATCCATCTGTACAGTAAAACATAATCTAAGCATCCATTTCCACAGCACTTGGGGAGCAGTTGAGGATTAGGTGCTTTGCTTAAGAGCGCTTCAGTCATGTCCTGTAAAGGGTTCGAAGCGATGACCTTCTGGTCAAAAAACTGGGTCCCTAACCACCAGCACAAAAGCACTGTTGCTATCTTGAATTTGTACTGAAGTATAATTATTTGCGTAGAAATAAAATCAACTCATTTAAAATTTACTTTGATTAAAAGTTACATCGTTATTTTTAGTAAAGTAATAATTAATAATTTGCTACCAACACCCTGTGAACAAACATCAGCAAAACTACTGTCTATTACCGTGAATACCTCTGAAATGTAGTGGCTACAGTTAATTAACTTACTTCCACATTTGCGCAGGTTGGATGAAGAGTTATCTCCACATTTTAGTGTAAACTAAAAGCTGCATGATGATGATGTCACCTTTCTTGTGCTTGAAGTTGAATTGGTCCCTTAAATGTGGCAAAGGATTTGCTTCAACTTCAGCCTCATGTGAACATAATTGGGATTCAGTTTTTGAGTCTCCATTTTTTAACACCAGTTCACTCTGTAGCATTTTATTTGATTTGCCTGACATGGAATGGGCAACTGATGTAGTCATTGAGGTTTTATCACTCTGTAATAGAGGCAGTCTAAATTAGAGAAAAGTAAAACATATTAAAAAATATACATGCTTAAGTAAAAGTAAAATTACAGTTTAAAAAATTTTAAATATAGTAAAAATTAAGAAACAGCAAAACTTGTAGTACATAAAAATAAACTTTGTTACAGCAGTGAAAACAATTGTAATTAATTATTTCCATTAAGTGCTTTTACTAAATAAAAATGCTGTAATTTGATGCATAAACATAACAATAATAAAATGATTATTATTAAATTATGCTTAATGGTAAAGAAGTCTGTTAATGATGTAGGAATGCCTCATCTCAGCTATTTTTAAATCATCAATGTCAGAATGAATCTCTCAACCATGACTAAATCTAGTTACAGTGAGGAAAATAAGAATTTGAACACCCTGTGAATTTGCAAGT
>BRDA01082667.1:0-35000 GCA_036984385.1 Crenuchus spilurus | reverse complement strand
CTGAAGTAAACATAGGACTGCTGTTCACTGGAAATGAAACTGCAGTAATGAAATAATAATAAAGTTCATTGTTTCTAAAATGTAACAAAAACCTTCACATTTACATATTCCTGCCTATTTAGTTTACAACAACATAGTCCCACCCATTAAAGATGAAGTTATAAGGAGTGTTTCAGCCATGGTGCAATACATGGCAACCAGAACAGAGGTAATTTACATATATCAGCCTTAAAGGCACAGTAACAAAAAACTATATTTTTAGTTCAAAAGCGAGGAGAAATTTAACCATGTAAAATAATTTTAAAATATATTGGACCCCGCCAGGGAAAACCAGGCCAAAGTCACTGGGCAACTTATTGAGATATCGTGTCAATATCGTGTCACTCACATTAGTGACAAAATTTAGACACTCAGTAGTATTGCTGTAAATGAAAGATAACAGTCTCAGATATCTATCGGAGTACATATTTTGATCAAAAACATATTTTACATATTTTGATCAAAAACAAAACTTAAATTCACAAAAAAAGTTGTTTTGAAAAAAACAAATTTTGAAAAAAAAGAATGACTTTGACCTGGTTTTCCCTGGCGGGGTCACATATTTTAAAGAATCACAACTACACAGATGTCATCAGTAGACATCAGGGATAAAAGACTGAATGTATGATCATATGAGCATCTCAGCCAACACACACACATGCACACACTGTGTTATTCTCCCTGAATCTTTTGTTGGTTAATTGCCTCCTTTACATATTCATTCACTTATTCACCTAACAGAATATCAAGTGATGTGCTGCCTTTTTTGTGAGAGGGGGATATCCTAATCCTCTATTTAGTAAACCCCCCTCCAGCCCTCTCCACAGTCTCATCAATATTCTGCTAGCATACAGTCTCATGACACGCACCACTGGCCCAGTCAGACAGGTGATGGTCTGTCTACTTAATGCTGTCTGGGAAACTCCCAGACTCTCCATTAACTGCCTTTCAGAAAGTGAAAGAAAGCACAGACTAGCAATGTGAAGTTCCAATAAATTTCTAGCTAAATCACTTCCAACTTTATTTATTACCATATCAGAACAATTGGCCAAAGCCATTACGTCAGGAGATGTTATATCTTTTATGTCCAGATTTCAAAATTACTGCATAATTCAGTTGTTAAGATGTACTTGTGCAGCTCAAAAATTTAGAATTTTGTGAAAAAGTTGTTGTTTGTAGTTGAATTCAAAAAGGTAAACACATATTCATTATATTTAATTATTTTGGTATTTATATATAGTTCATAGCTCATAAAAATCACAAATCCAGAATATGACATTATTAGAATATTTAATGTTGAGTTACTATTGAAACAGTATCAACATTTAAACAAAAATAATTGAAATATGTCACTTTATGTGTAATGAATATAACATTTATTACAGTTTACATTTTTACGTTAAATTATGAACACAAAATAATTTTTTCACAATATTGTATTCTGCAGTACTAAATCATTTTGATTGTAAAATATTGTAGAAAACTCAGGATACCACACAGGTGCTTGTCCAGTCTCTCGTCATCTCAAGACTTGACTACTACTTTTAAATTTATTTAGTGTCAAATTTGATCAAGCAAAAAAGTCCTACATACTGAAACTTTACAATTAGCTACAAACTGGTCAGTTGGGTTATGGTATCCTTAAAAAATCACACTTAATATAACAGCCTACTGTTTTGTACAGTCATTTTAGACAATCCAGAATATTTAAATTAAAAAAGTGTTGACGTTCTATACAGTTCTTGAATAGAAATGTAAAAATGACAAACTTAAATATGTCATTTTTCTTTGTCAGTTGTGCACAACTATTTATTTGCTGAATTAAACAAATTGGATAAACAAGCAAAAAAAATTTATGTGTGATAACTTTTGCATATACATTAGTGTTGTTTGTCTTGGTCTAAAACAATTTATCTTAGCTATAAGTTTGCCTTTATTCATAAAAACACCATATATCACTAGAAACATAAACACAGAAAAGGGCGGGAAAAACTTGTTAGCTAGTTTGAAGTACAAAGTTTGGTTCTTTATATTTTCCTTGAAGTCCAGCAGACTTGATTTAATGAATTATAGTAAAGTATTGAATAAGCCAACCAGGTTTTGGATGAGAACTACAAATAATACTAGACTGGGCAGGTTTGGAAATGGTTAAACCAACACACTAGCATATAAAACTGCTTATTTTATTATTTTCTGAACATATAAATGCTTTCTGTCTAGGGGGCCTCTATGGAAGCCACAACATTTGCACAGTCCTGTATATTGTATATGTTGTTGATACAGCGATGCAGTCATTGGCGTTCCTTCTTAAATGTTACTGAACAAATATTTTATCAAAGCGTTGTCAGTTTAAATCAACTCCAACATCAGATAACATCAATGTAATATAAAAACAAAGTGCGTAAAATATAAATATATATTTGTGTCCTTGCTTAATGTACTCATTGAGCCTTTAAAACAATACTGTAATATTATAATGCTACTTTTTAGTGTAGTGAAGTGTAAGACACCATTTAACCCCTCAGACAATTATCTGAAAACATCTGATAAAGACTTGTGGCATGTAAAGATTAAAATTAGGTTAAACTAATCAATTGTAAGCTATTGAAATTAATGTTCATTCATGTTAAAAACCCATATGCAAGTTAGACATGGATAATCATGGCCATGATACTATTGTGGTAATGTGGATAGTCAAACACCTTGGGCTGAGGTGGGTGTTTCACAAAGAGTTCTCAGTTTATCAAGGTCAATTCTGCCAAAAGTCAAGACTGTCCACTGGGAAAAGAGCAATATTAATTGCAATTAAGTCCTCAGTATTGGGCTTAAGCCATACCACCAAGAAAGTGGTTATTGTTGTTATTTTTATCAGAAATGTTCTCTTTGTCCTGATCTTAGAGCAGTTAAGCATGTTTTCTGATAATGGTTGTGCTTCCAGTGTGGAAACAGTAAAGCTATTGCTGGGCCAGTGCCAAAGGGCAACTTCTGTTTAGAGTGAGTGAGGTCTGCGGTGGGGCGCCCTAGGGGTCTCTCTGGAGGCTCCAGGCTGGTTTGGGAAATGCCCGGGTGATGATGTAATGTTTACACTCAGGCTACCAAAGACTAAGAGGTGGCGTGGAGGACATGAGCTGGTGACCAAACATGGCAGAATGATGCACAAACATACACACAATAACACACACACACACACATTCCAACAAACAAGCATACACACACATGCCACAGACCATGTTTTTGTGTTTGAATGTGTATGTGTGTTTGTTTTTGTGTATAACTATGTAGGAAAACAAAAACAACTTTGTTTTTGTTTGTTTTTCATTAATAATATATTTGTTTTTAGCTGAAAAAGCTGATTATTGTGGTTTAGGTTCAGGAATAATAATAAAACCTGTAATATTACTTTTAGCTTTCTAATCTTAAAACTAGCCTTAACCTCACGTATACAGTAGACAAGTATGAATGATGAATTGTGTATATGTGTATCTAAGATTATTTCTAATTATATATATAGTTGATGTGGTGTAAGCTAGTTTTGGGTTCCAGATGTTTTCCTTTAAGCCTATCAGTCATCATATGAATCGCAGTCATCATAGGGTTAAACCAACAGTGACCTAAAATCATTGTATTAATGTTATTGTATATATTCTAATATCAGTGTTATGTAAACAACCATTCACAGGTGTCTAAAACCTTTAAATATGTATATGTGTTTGCATGTGTGTGGAAAAGAAAGCAGTAAGAAATACCCCTCTGTGGTCTCCATTACATAGATACATAAAGCAGCCAAGCTTGAGGCAAGTCACAGACTAAATCAAAACACTTAGTAAAGTCTTTAGAGACTGTATGCCTACACCCACCTATGTGGGCGATCTGCCTTTGTACGACTACTCAAAGGCCTTGACTTTATTCTAATCATAGCTCGTGTTGACGTTGACTTGCGTAGCAGCAGTTTTGCTTACACACTGAGAGTCATAAAACCTCCCACATTGCTTCAGAACTATATTTGCAGTAATTTCTGTAATCACATACAGATAATGGCCATTAAGGCTGCTCTGAGACCTGCTTTGTGATTTCTTCTGAAACACTGAATATATATATACCTTCTGGACATTCAGTGTTTTTTCATTATTTAAAAATGGTTTGCATTGTAGATTAATATCTAAACTATGAATAAATACATATGGAATTATTTAGTAAACAAACCAGAATATGTTTATATTTGACACTCTTCACAGTAGGCACCTCTTGCTTAAATGCAGCTTTCTTGGCATTTTCTCAGTCAGCTTTATGAGGTAGTCACCTGGAATGGCTTTCAGTTAACAGCTGTGTCTTGTCAAGAGTTCATGACTTGCATTTCTTGCCTCTTAATGTGTTTGAGGCATCAGTTGTGTGTCTACTTTGAAGAATCTAAAATCTAAAACATATTTTGTTTGTTTAACACTATTAAGTTTACTACATGATTCATTATGTGCTCACTCAGAGTCTGGATGACTTCAGTATTTATTTACAATGTAGAAAAAAATCAGAATAAATAATTGAATGAGAAGGTGTGTTCAGTCTTTTGACTTTTCATGTATATAAAATTTACAAGCACTAAAATAATTCCAAATTAAAGGTGGACAAAATAACACAATGATGGGCTAAAACCTGTTTTACAGACATTTTCCATAATATTTCACCTCTATAATGTTTTATAATTCTATGTCACCATGCACCAGCAACAGAGAAAAATGTCACACAATGGAAGGAAAATATATTATGATTTTAAATTCACATTGACTTTAACAAGATATTCAGCATTCACATTAAATGAGGGGTTTTTTATGTGAGAAAACTGACTGTCAGTTTCACTAAAGACCAAATTTTAAGTATAGTGGCACATCAGAAAATTAGAATATTGTGTCAAAGTTGGCAAAAGTTCTTTTATTTCATTCCACTTAGAATAGAATAGAATGCCTTTATTGTCACTATACACATGTACACATGTACAACGAGATTGAGAGAAAGTCTTTTACAGTGCAAACATGTATGTAATATAGATAAATAAATTGGGTAAAAAGACTTAAAGACATTTCAACCTTTCAATATTGAAATATGTCCCTTTACGTGTAAGAAATATAAAATATATGACACATTTTTTAATGGAATTATGAACTCAAATCAACTTTTTCATGATATTCCAATTTTTTTAAGATGCATGAGTGTACAGCTCAATCATCATGTTTGGTACATTCTGAAACATTTCAAGACTTCCAGGTAACCAGGTTATGATAACCAGTAACTGATTGTCAGTCTATTGTTATCTTCTTTCTTCTTTTTCTTTTCTTTCATAAACATTACACTTTTTCCGATGTTGATTTTTTCCAGATTGTTTCCAAAAGTCATTTTGATTTGTGACATTTTGAAGTGTTTGTTATGGTTTTATCTCACTAGGTCTTGAGCAGATTGAACAGTTTTGGACTTTTGAACTGAGCTGTCATGAGATTTGATTCATGATCTGCACTTGAGAGCATTATTTTTGTTTGTCCATTGAAAACATTCGGGAAACCATTTGGAAAAACTTGGTGGTTAACACTGGCACTAGAAAAAAGCAGTAAGGCCTGCAAATTTGAGGCCCATCTGCAGCTGTCAGTTTGCGGTAGAGATGCGGTTGTTTGAGCCTGTTTCAGATGCTTACCAGCAGCACCAGCTCCGAGAACCACACCAGAAAGACTTAGAGCTAACTTTACGAGCACTGCGAGGTCATTCTCAGCATTTTCAGCTCCACTTACTGTATACCATCAATTATGTCCAAAATGTACACCTGTGTAGGTCCATTCAAATGTAACTTATTTTCCAATTCACACACATGTAGGAACACAGCTGAGGTGCTTTGTTATTTAGAAGTTCTTCAGAACTAAATATAGTAGTGCTGTTTCTACTGGCTTTCCAGAAGGAAATTAAAGCCATAGGCTAAAATAGACCTCTAACAGTAAATCCTCATGTATAGTGTAATTTAACCTAAGGCTGGGGTTCATGAAGAAAAAATATTTGTGAAAGTCTTTACAACATTTATTCACGAGTGCACTCAATTAACTTCAGATTTATTCAGTCAGTCTTAATCTTTGTATACGTTATTCAGTAACTTTTATGGTAATTAATAAGTAACTATTGCTAATTTTTTTCCAGTGTCTATTAGGATTATGCCATTTTTGCATATTAATTCATTTTTGATATTCAAAGTTTTTGGCAAGTTCATTTAGTTTGTACTAATAAAAGTTCATTTGTGCTCATAATTTCATTTAAAAAGATGAACTGTCATTTACATTCATTACATTCTTTTTTGTTTGTGTTGATAGTTGTTGAATAATAAATGTAATTTTATTTAATACATTAATTTGACATTTATTATAATTTAATTATATTTATTTAATTAAATATTTCATTTATTTAAGATTCTGGATTTCTGACTTTCATGGGCTATAAACCAAAAAACTGATAAAAAAAAAAATCTTGAAATATGTCACTTTACCTGAATATAAAATATGAGAATTTACCTAATAAAATGAAGAAAAAATATTATATTATAGTTAATATATAACATTTTTTTTTGTAAAAAATAAAATAAAATAAAATGAAGTACAAAAAATACACTTTTTCACAGTGTTCTTATTTTTATATGGCATTGCACATGTAATTTATTTGACGTAAGCAATTTTTTTGGTGGACATGGTCATGACTTTGAAAAATCATTGTCACTAAACACAATCCAACACTGTATCAATAAATATAACCTCAAACTGTTATGCAAAGAGGAAGCCATATATTAATTTTGCACAGACATGAGTTCTCTGGGCCCATAGTCACCTGAGATGGACCAATAACAAGTCCACATTTCAGCTTCATTTTGGGACGTTGGATTCTATGTGATTACAGATTTATGTTTTTATTGCATTTTTAGAAAGTGTCCAAACTTTTCTGGAAATGGGTTTGTGTTCATTATACATTACATACACTAATATGTAATGTTTGTTGTAAAGAGAGTGAAGAATACAGTTTTAATCCTATATTCAGGCACTTAGGGGTTAAACTGTCTGAGTGACATTCTGAAATTCTTCCTTGACTCCTTTTCTGTCTTTATAATATTCCGGAAACAGCCCCTTCATGAGACAGCAGTGAGCTGGGGCACAGTGTGTTCCAACCCTGTGTGCTGCTGTGGATTATTGCATAATACTGCGCCTCCTCTACCCAACCGTGGTGATCTCACACAAGTCCTGGTGCCCTTGTGGCACATCAGTGTCATATTTTTTGTTGAATTTTGATTATTTGACAATAAAAGCAAGATTACATCTCTGATTTAGACAATTATAGTCCCAGGCCTATTTCCAGTGTTGTCTTTGATAGTTAACAGCAAAGATGATGCTTATTGTCATTAAACTAGGCCACTAAGAGCCTAACGGCACATGTTACATTTAATAAAACAATCACAAAGGGCTTGTCAGAAATGTGACTTTTGTTATTGATATATTGTTGCTTTCACACCAAAATATTCTATTCCCAAAGTAGTAACTATGTTAAAGGAGCTTTACAACCTAAAACTAGCATTTAATGTATTTGTTATGTTATGTAATGGGATGTCATGACATACCAGTACTGACGATAACTAGAAAAGATACAAATAGATATTGTATGAAAAATATAATTAATCATGTGATTGTATAATTAAATCTAAAAGATATGACATTAATACACTGCTCAAAAAAATAAAGGGAACACTAAAATAACACATCCTAGATCTCAATGAATAAAATATTCCAGTTGAAAATCTTTATTTATTACATAGTGTAATGCGTTGAGAACAAAATAACATAAATGATCAATGTAAATCAAAATTATTACCCCTTGGCGGTCTGGATTTGGAATCATACTCAAAATCTCATACCACCCTCATGGAGTCTGTTTGTGACAGTTTGAGCAGAAACATGGATATTAGTGGTCTGCTGGAGGTCATTTTGCAGGGCTCTGGCTCTGCTCCTCCTGTTCCTCCTTGTACAAAGGTGGAGGTAGCAGTCCTGCTGCTGGGTTGTTGCTCTCTCCTCCATGTCTCCTGTTGTACTGGCCTGTCTCCTGGTATCTGCTCCATGCTCTGGACACTGTGCTGACAGACACAGCCATCCTGGATGAGCTGCACTACCTGAGCAACTTCTGTGGGTTGTAGACATCGCCTCATGCTACCTCTATGGTGAGAGAACTGACAAAATGCAAAAGTGACCAAAACATCAGCCAGAAAGGATGAGAACAGAGAAAAGGTCTGTGGTCACCACCTGCAGAACCACTCCTGTATAGGGGTTGTCTTGCTAGTTGCCTCCATGCGCGTAATTTGCGGGGGGGATAGGGGGGTTATGACCCCCCCAATAATCTGATCCAATCACTATAACCCCCCCAATAAAGTCACATAATTTCAATTTACAAAAACATCTTTCATGAATAACTTGTTAATTTTCTTTATTCATGATCAATTTTTGGTAAAATACTAGGATATTTAATCATTTGGTAATGTAACCCCCCCTTTCTCCACAAAAATTTGGTATCATTCAACCTCCACCAAGCAGCAGCGCCTCGCCGTTTGCAGGGTTGCCAGGTTCATGGGTTTCACGCCAAATTGGACTTGTTTGAAAATCCAGTCGCGGGTGAAAATTCAAGCGTAATAAAAAAATTAATCCCTTATAAACAAAATACTAAGTCGTACACTCATAGTTGTTTTGCCATTTGCTTCAAACGTGTGACAGATATATTTTGGGCCAGTTTAAGCTTCTGAAGGGCAGGTTTTAGACAGACTTTGGACTGGATATTTTTTGCTGGACCTGGCAACCCTGACCGTTTGCTTGCTCGTGCAAGCATCTGCTAGGGGAGTGGGTGTCTTAAGAAAAAAAGAAAAGAGCACCAAAAAGTGGACAAAAAACATTTTTTCATTGTTGGTCGACAACATCGCCTTGTAAAAAGCGGAAAAATCAAAATGAGGTAAATGTATAAGTATTGTTAGCTGATTATTGAATAACTATGCCGCTGTGTATCAGACACACTATGAATACCCGTTCAGGTATTTTAGCTAGCTCCGTTAGCTAGCTCTGCATTTCTAAATTGTTTAAGGTGCAGAGTAAATACAAAGAAAGTTAAATAAATACACAGTAAAAGCATTAGAATGTATTTCTAATACGGTTAACCCAAAATTGCCTGAATCCTTTTAGAAAAGTAAATGATTTAATAAATAAATAAATAGGCAGACAGCTCAACCCCCCCAATGTTGTACCCAAAGTTACGCCCTTGGTTGCCTCTCATTTCTACCTGTTGTCTGTTCCATTTGCACAACAGTAGGTAAAATTAATTCACAATCAGTGTTGCTTCCTAACTGGACAGGTTGGTTTCACAGAAGTGTGGTTGACTTGGAGTTACATTGTGTTGCTTAAGTGTTCCCTTTATATTTTTGAGCAGTGTATATGAGAGCTTCATGAATGGTCCAACAAGTGTGAGTTTCTCTGAGTTAGAGAGGGTGGGAAAAATATAGCATAGAGAATGATAGCATAGTCTGGAGAGAAACATGAGAGCAAAACCTTTTTGTTTCTTTTTTAAAATCATCACATTAAACTTTGTTCAGTTGATTGGTGATGTCTAAAGGACATCTTTGAGTTATAGAACCAGCTCCGCTGAATGTAGTATGTGTAATAGTGGAGATGTATAGGACTGAGGCCTTGTCAGTGCCATAAGTTGAGTGAGAACATTCAGTCTCACTATAAGCCAAAGTTAAGAATCGATCATTGTGCTGGATTTACTCTTCAGTTGTTTTATGTATTAGAACTGAGCTATGCTAATATTTATTATGATTATATTATGTAGTCATGTTTTTTTATTATATATATATATTTGTATTTTGAATGCAATTCATTGGCCAAAAAAATTTAAAGATAAATTTTATTGTTGTTATTATTATTATTATTATTATTATTATTATTATTATTATTATTATTATTATTATTTATTTTATTATTATATTTTGTATAAATATCATGATAAGTGTGACTGTGTTATGTAATATTCTGTAGTGTAGTATTTCATCCTTCAGCGTCATAGGGTTAACAGAATGAATGTTTTCCCCAATTAGTGTTCTTTCAATAAAGTATCCAACACACATTACACAAATACCCCATAATACCACTGAACATCTTCTCATGCCATTTATTAAATCTTTATATCTAAAACTGATGACAAAGATACTAAATTCTGGCATAATATTCAGCTTTCCAGTACTCAGCTTCCTTCTGGAATCAACAGCTAGCAAGAACAAGAACAATTGCTCTTACCCATCTATTTACTTTCCAAGGTTCCGCCTGCCTTCAAAATGCATCATCAGAATGATGTTTTCCTAGTGTTTCAACCGAAAAATATAATCCCTCAGGCTATTGTGGCACCAATGTATGCAATAAACAAATATGCATGTTAACAACAGATCAATGTAGCCATGAATAAATGAAGGGGCTGAAGAGCCCTTTTGCTGTAAGAAGACTTTATTCCAAATACTGCAGGACCCATTTTATTATATCAAATAAATATAATAAAAACATTTGCTCTATATTACTGTATGTGTGTGTGCTTTCATCGGCTCTCACTCGGCCTGGTGCCTCATCCAGCAGAGAGAGCAGGAAGGGGGCCATTCACACTCTATTAGCTTCCTGCAGGCTTCTGTAAAGAAGTGAAGTGTGTGTCGCCCTAATCAAGCCGGAGCTCAGGCTCCAAGCAGGATGCATGGACTTCTGAGCCTGGGAATCCACAGCATTTCATCTCAGGCCCTCTCTCCTTTTTTCTGCTCGTCCAACAGGAAGCAATCGGCTGGCTTGTTTACGAATGGACAGCGTGTTCCTTCCTCCATTCACCCTGGGGCTTACGAACACATACTCTGACTACGGTCAGAATGTCATAGCAATATCCTGTCTTGTCCATTACCTTAGTTTATACCACTGTGCACTTTTGGCTGGTTCATTTCACTTAACTTAGTTTCAGCTTATTTACTTATTTTATCTTAAAATGTAGGACAGGCATTCATTATACGCTGTAATAACACCTGTTCTAGTGGCCTCTTTCCAATAGAACCTCATTATTCATTGTGAAATACATGATCTAGAAGAGATGTTAACTAGAAAAATGAAATATTTGATCCATAAGCTTCCATTCTTCAAATATTTTGTCATAGTGCTTACTAGGATTTCTAAATGTAAATAAAACAAAGCAGAAAACTTGTATTTGTCTTAAACAATAATATTTATTTTCATTATTGCAAGTGACTATTCTTTCTGAACACAAAAAAATGCAATTCAACTAAGATACTTTAAATGAACTCTTAATAGCGTTATAGCATCACAACGAACAGTACAATGGAAGACACAGCATGTTCAATCAGACCTTGCAATACAAACATCTTTACATCTTCAAGAACACTGTTGAACTTTCGGGTTCCATAAAGCAAAAAAAAAAGAAAAGAAAGAAAGAAAGAAAGAAAAGAAAGAAAGAAAGAAAGAAAAGAAACAGAACTTTTCAAAAGTTGGCAGAAAGAAATGTACAAACAGCATTAACAGCATATAGTCAAACTCTCTGTAAAGTCTTTCAACAAATATATTAACAGAGACTATACATTTGGTTCCTTTTTGTAAACTAATTTGCTTTGTGTGTAAATATTGCATATAAAGAGGGTGAATGGGTGGTACCAAAAAGCAGGATCTCCCCTAAAATCAAGTAAGAATTACTCAATAAAGTGCCGTTAGGTCATGTGTCTGTCTTTTTGAAGACCTATTAAAAAAAGAAAAGAATCTATGGTATGGGCTTATGCCTACATTAGTGCTATCGCTGGAGGGTTTTAGCTGAAATACTAAAGCGTTTTTCACCAGCGCAATTTGCAAAACATTGCATTTTTTTTGTTTTGTTTGTTTACTTTGCTTTGCCATTTACTTTGGAGATTATGTCCTAATCCTTTTCAGCCGGAAGAGACCTGCTAAAGTTCCACTGACGAAAACGCTAATAATAGCTTTGTACACAGTTTGCGAAAAATTACAGAGAGGGGGTAGAAAACACTAAACAGAGAAAATAAGCCTGGTTGTTTTGGTGCAGTTATTAATCTCTGCCTCCCTAGGTTGTTTACTCCTGTTGCACATCCTAAGTGGGTTACGTGCTCTACATTCAAATGTGTCATGTGTTACAATCTAGAGTTGCTGCTGGCACCGTAGCATCACAGTATCATCGTGGCCAGCACCCGACATAGTCATCAACTGGCAAACCTGCTGTGAAATGCTTGTGTTTCTACCCGTTGCTAAGTTCACCAGGTTATCTCACCACTCGGTCTTGTGTACACAGCCATCACCAACATCACTGACATCATACGGAGGAGGATAACCAATAACGTGGAGGTATACATGACTGGCTATGGTGCGGTGGTCAAAAGGGAGATGTTAGCAGTGAATTCACAGAAGCATAGCTATACCAAGCTACTTTACATTGTAACACATTATTCTCTATATAACTATATATATTTATAATTGGTCATAAAAAATAATATTCATTTCCTTTATTAATCTTTGTGAGGGTAGGCAATCATCGTTATGTGCAATAACCACATATATTCTAGTGGTACAGTTTGCATATTTTCTAATTATCTAAAGTGGCCTCTTTCGTATAGGAACGCATTAGCCAATGTGACAAATTAAGCTTCTATAACAAAAATAAACTACATACAATACTTTTATATTTGAATAATTTTCTTATGATCTAGCTCCAAATACGTACAGTTTTTAGTAAATCCTATATCAGTTTATATAGTAAGGCTTTGGATTGGTCATGTAAGAACACTGAAAATAAAAGAAAAAAGATCATAAATCTGCATTAATTCTGAATTTAGTACATCGTAGTAGACTGTATTTTCCTGAGGTAGGATTTGTAGCAGTTTCTTGGGTCATTGTTGTTAAAATGTGATAAATTCTCAATGTAACTACTTAAAATAGGTATAAATAAATAAAACTTTAAATATGTACCTTTGTAGAGGTTTTAAACTATGGTAAGTATATATTACAGATCCTGGACTTAGTTTTTGGGGGGGTATGGTGTGGGGTATGGTGTGGGGTGTGTGTGTGTGTGTGTGTGTGTGTGTGTGTGTGTGTGTGGCTGTACTCCAATCACTGCTTCAGAGTCAACCAAATATATTAAAGGTGTTATCAACAAAAAAAAGTGTACAACATACATGAGAGAACTTTGTGACCATCGTCACCTACAAAGCAGCAATTTGCAGTTCCTGAAGGATAGGGTGGGTCGTGGAGTCCCTGCTTGCGGAGGTGTCCATGTTTAAAGTGGCCAGCCTGGAATACTATCACGACTTTAGCCCTCGGGAACTCAGGCAAAGGGTGAGGGATCGTAGAATAAGGTTCATTTACAGCAGCATAGTTCAGCCACGGTGGCTGTTTCTGGTCACGGGTTTCCGTTACCACTTCCCGCAGTCCCAGGGTACAGTTTGCGGAGGAAGAAGATCCATCTGAGAAGATCAATCTGAGGGAGAAACAGAAACAAGAGCTGATGGTTAAGAGATGTTTCCCTTCCTTAAACCTCATAAGACAGCAAGCCCTACAGCCCAGAGACCCAAAAACTTCTTGGTTAGTGAATCATATCGATGTATGACTGCTGGGAACATTCTGGAAGACTTTGTGACACGTTTAGATGGATTTTATTACTTTGGTTTGCCAGTTCTTACTCTAAAAAGCAGAATGCTGGTGTTTGTTGATGAATCTTGGTTCATAGCCTGAAGACTTACATCATACATTGTTAGAAATATGACAATGAAGAAAACAAGAACCCAGACTCTCAGGTACTGTAGGTCTTCCAGTTTGTGTTTGGACCTCTTGGCCTTTTGTACTTGTTTGTATTGCTTGATTTGCATCTGGGCCTCAGTGAGAGGGGAAGTCTCGAGAAGCTCAGTTTTCCCATCTCATTTGACCCCCTCCTTACTTGCCCCAGGCCTCATGCAGTTGCTCTCTCCCTCTCTCTCTTACTCAAACATTACTAAATCATGACCTGAAGGCTTAATCCTCCAAAGCCATTACACTTAGCGCTCATATTCAATACCATATCAACAGAACCTTTGCCTACTGTTAGCTTCTCCTATGGACAGGCAGTGTATGGCAGGGATTAACCCTTCATGCACAGTCACGTTTAAACCCCACTCAGATAAAATGGGGGGTTGGGAACAAGCGAGAGGAGCTTGCAACAGCCTTGACCAGCTCCTGCTTACTACAGATGGACTAATCCCAATATAATTCCATTATAATCCTGCTGGAATTACAGTCACCGACCAAAGGAATGGAGGAAATCTTCAGCTCCGGCTGGGGGGTCATGAGCTTGAGTGGTGGTCCCGCAGGGCAGTAATTACATAATCTGACAAATGAAGAGTAAAATGACTGCACAGACCCTCAGGCCAACCCTGTGACTTAACTGGGGAAAATGGACTGCAGAAGATCCAGGCTGCATGTCCATGGACACATAAAAAGACAATCCTCTAACCTTAGTTATGCGATTAATCACCAGCTCTGGTATTTAGTTTTTACTTTTCCTTTCATTTATTTGCTTTCAATTTGACTTTTTTGAATACGGATTTAGTCCCATTTTTTGTTACACACCATTTTCCTGTTTTCCACTTCCAGTCTATGAATGTACTCATCATAACAGCTCTGAAGCAGCTGACGTAGTGTGTTTGGGGGCCACTTTGGTTTATGTGTCCTCAAACAGTAGCCTCGACATTAATCCACGGTCCTGTGAGAGAGCAAGGTATTGTAGTGCTGTTCACTATGAAGTGTCTCGTCGGATTTAAGGGGGCACATAAAGCTGGTTCAAGCCCCACGGGATAAGCGTTCTCCTTCGCTAAAACTGCTGATGGCTCAGAATGGAAGAAAACAGGGCCAAGAATGATATGGAGATATTTAGTTAACCCTTGCCCATGACCCTATTTCTCAGACCCGTTCTCGTTTCTAAGGATGGATGTCCACAAGCTTAGTTCAAGGGCAAACGGAGTTAATGATGCAATGGTAGAGAGAAACCTGAGGGAACAGCCATGATGAAGAGAAAAATAGAGAGAGTACCCCAAACCCTACTGTAACCTCTGATCAGAAAGCAGGACTTCCATTTTTCTTGAACAAAACCTCATTTATGTGTGTTAAAGGCACCTAAACACTTCTCGTAAAAGCAGGCTGTATATCAATTACTCTGCAATTGCTAAGCTTACATTCCCCTTCCCCCACTCAGCCTACACAGCCACATGTTTGTCCTCATCAACTATTCACCTCTTTCCATCTACAGCTAGTCCAGGTACGTACAGGGTTCCAACAGTGATTACACTTTAGTCCAAGCCCACGTATTGTACATTAACCCTGCAATTACTGCCCTCAGTCCATACTGGAATAATTGTATAGCCAGCATTCCAAGAATCCCAAATTTATTGATGGCTGGAATTGAAAAAGCCAGACACCTCCTCAGTTAAAAACAGCTTTAACTGAGCGACACTGACCAGGATAATACTAAGTGGTCACCTAAATTGAGCAACAACCACATCCTGACAGTAAACGCTATCCCAAAAAGCATGAAAACCAGCACTCCAGTGGACTTGCTATCCAGAAAACGTGTGTTGTGCTAGAACAGGCTTAGAACTGGCACGCTCTGCCTCCTTTTTTATTTAATTCAACACATGACATTTAGCGTTAGCCTGCTAAGCGTGCTAGGAAGAAATGCTGGAGGGTCTGGGCTACAGTGAATGGTGCATTGGAGCATTGGAGGAGCGAGCAGTCACGCAATGATGGACCAGTACACGCACAGCACGAAGTAGCATCGCTGCTAATATAAAGAACCCCCAGCTGTGGAGCAAGAGAGCAGCTGGGTCCTCCAGGAATCATACAGCAGAGAGAGCTTAATGAAGGTTCTACAAGTAGGATCAAGCTCTTGTACATTTTACGTAGTAGCATCCAGCCCCTAAACCAAAGAAACATTTGATTTAGGGAGTAAATATCAACCATCCCTGTTGTATTAACTATGAGGTCCATTTGAGGACAGGTTTGTTTTGGACCTGCAGGAGCTCAAGAGTGTATGTGTGTGTAAATGCCCCTCATCCGCCTTCGAAGCAAGCCGCTGAACAATGTCTAATCCCTCTCCTTCCCTCAGTGTAATCTCCTTCTCTTACCCCGAGCTAAATGTGGGTAACGTTGACGGTGTTGCTGCAGTTATCTCAGGCAGGAACATCCCGGCCTAGTTTAGCCCGTGGGGCTCTGTGGGGTGGAGAGTTTGAGTGGCCAAGCAGTTTTTCTGGGGATGTCTCATCACAGCTGATAGCAGACGTTGGGTAATTGGGTTCACAAGGTACTGTGAGTATATTATCATTTTACACAGTCATATCAGAATATTACAGATGTCATGTGAAAGGGTTTGCTGCATGTATAAATAAGTGAGCACAAGTGGGCAAAACATTTGGCAAATGATGTCCAAAAGGGCATGATAATAGGGTACCGGGGAAAGGATGGTAGCATCCCTAACTTGTGTGGGATGTTCTAGAGTCAATGTAGTGAAGGTGTACAGTGAATGGGCTTCTCATACACATTAGCCTCCCAAAGTCATAACAAAGTATAGTGTCCCATGGGTCACTGATGCCAGAGGGGAACAACAACTCCTGTGAGTGGTACAGAGCAACCGACTCACCATAGTGGACCAGTTATCCTCTATAATGAACACAGGAGCAACAAGGAAAGTGTCAGAGATCCCCACTAAGTGAACACTCCAAGCCACGGGTGGCTACTCCCACTATTAGGCAGGTTAGTCATAATATTCTCATATGACTGTGTGTATGCTGTCTTTTTTAAACAACAACTATTTTAAGGATCAGTGACAAAGCAGAAATGTTAACCCCCCAAATATTCATTTCACCTACAAGGCATCCAGATGTCCAGCATGACTGGAAACTCTGACACATACGCTAGCCGCTAGCGGCTAAGCTAGCCCACCCTCCCACCATTCCCTACTGTCAGTCAGTCCCTCAGCCAAACAGCACTAATGGAAATGAATGGAGCTCAGACGACAGCAATGACAGGGAGGGAGGGAAGTGCATGAGGGAGGGTGTGGGAGATAAACAGAAGGAAAGTGAAAGACAGAGCAGGTAAACAACAGGTCAAAATGGGCCGAGAGTGATGAGGGAGGTGTATTTTTTTTTAAGAGAGATCCAATTAAATAGAATAGAGAAGGGATGATACCGCTCTTAGGCCAGAGGCCAGTGAGTGCCATCCTGAAACCTGATCTATCAAAACACATTCACTGGCTGTACATGGGTGCATGTGTTTATGCCTCCTTCATGGCTACGTGCCAATTCTCTAGCACGTTTTTTTTTTTTCATTTTACACATTCAAAAGCACCAAACACTCCATTTCTCTTTCTATTTCACTTCACTGGGTATTTCTCAGAAAAAGAAACCTAAGAACAAATGGCGGAGACAAATAGTAAACAAACAGTACTAATGAATGTCCCAGAAACTAGATTTTTTTTTTTTTTTTTGATTTATGTTCAAATTTAATTCTAAAAGGTAAACAGTCATATCATTTATATCATTACACATAAAGTGACATATTTGTAATGTTGATACAGTTTGAATAGCCATTTATTCAATCTTTAAATGAAATATTCTAATAATTTGAGATTAATAATTCTGAAATTCTTGAGCCAAACTGATCAACAGTAAAACAAAAAAAGGCTTGAAATGTGTCACTTTATGTGTAATTAATATATAATATATGACCGTTTACATTACTGAATTAAATTGTAAACACAAATGAACTTTTCTACAAACATTCACAAAACTACAAAAATACATAAGTTTACAAAAGTTAAAATAATAAACTTTTAAATATAAAATACAAAAGTTTCTAAAATCCCTCAAAAAAATAAAATACTGTCATGTGTATTGTTAAAATGTCTCCAAGTATTATGATATATTACTTTCTCCACCTCTACTTCTTTCCCTCTATACCCCTCTGTCTCTTTCTCTCTAAGGGACAAGCGCTAGCCCCTGTCCTGGGGCCGGAGCAGATGGCGTGCTGTCATTAGTGTATTGTCTGTGCTGCTGCCGTGCCTGATAACGGCCCACAGTGAGTGCAGCGGCAGGTGCACACACACAAACCCCTCCCTGCCCCGGCCATCTGCTGTACACACACAGGCCAACTCAAGGAGGCCTAAGATCCCTTAAAAATGGAAGGAGAGACCAACAGAAGAGAGCACTCCTGTAGGATTTTGAGCCAAGTCTGAAAAACATATGAAGAGTCTCTTTCTCTTTACTGGCTGCACTGCTTGGTTGTAAACAAGGATCATCCTTTCATTACATGCCTTGCACTGCCAGCACTGTGAGTGGTAAATAAGCAACGACCTTCATGGTGTTCTAGAAGGAAGCACAAAGTCTACAGTGGTACAAACAGATGTTTTTTTTCTAAATTTTTGCTAATTTTCTCCTCTTCCCAATGTGGTAGGGGGGTTCTCCCCATCACTTTGTAATGTCCCTGACTCTAGGAGGGTGAAGACAAGCACAAGCCTCCTCCGTTGCGTGTGATGCAGCCACCACCTCTTTTTGAACTACCGCTGATACACCGTCACTGGGGAGCCAATGCACTCAGAGGAAAGCGCAGGATTCCCAGCTCTGAATGGACCAATCAGTAGACGCCTGAGACATTACAATGTGAGAGTGATAGAGAGTGAGAGCGCCATCTACCTGCCCAGAGAGAGCACTGCCAATTTTTGCTCTCTTGGGCCCCGACTGTTGATGGCAAACAGCATGACCGGGATTCGAACTCACGATCCTCTGGTCATAGTGTCAGTGTCTTAGCCTGCTGAGCCACTCGGGGCCCCAAACAGATGCTTTAAAGGCAAAGCAAAAGTTTAGATCATATAAAAGGTTAAAAATATCAGTTTACAGTTCTGCCAGTACACAGAAGAATGATGTGAGAGTTTATTCAACCATATAGTCATGACAGCCAAGTGTGCAATTCTGTGGTAATGATTTTCCAGCGTTTGTTTTCTTCTTTCCTCGCAGTGAGTCAGGGCATGTGTAGCACTAAAAACAGCTCTTGGAATTCCGTAATCCAGCAGTTATATACTGGCAAGCAGATGAGAAATGCCTAAGCCTGCTGAGGTGCGTGCACATGTTTTTGCGTATCAAGAACAACTTGCCCTTCAAAAGTGTACATTTCATCCCACACAACAGGCTGATAAACGTCTTATCAGTCCCCTTATCTGACCACCCCTAAAACCATCAGCGCAGGCTGAGAAGTCAAAGAGAGCTGGCTCTTTGATCCTGAAAAAACTACAGGCCACCATCAGCTTCTCACTTAGCTGGGACTTTTGTGTCCAATGAAATGAGAGATAGCTGACTTCGCCCTTCTGTTTTTCCCAAATCCTGCTCCTACAGGCTTTCCTTTTTGCTGTTTGCAACACAGGTATAAACTGGCGGAGGAAAACAGCGGCAAGGCTGAAAGTTAAACTGATATTACAAGGCCTGTCGTTCTTGACAAATGTGCTTGGTTCGGAAATCAACAAAGTACTTGCCAGCACACTGCGTGAGCATGTGCAAAAGCAAAAGAACAAGAGCTTGGCCTAGGAAAGGGAGGGAAAGAAACTAATGGGAGAGAAAAAGAAAGAAAAAGAAAAAAGGCGAGAGGAGGTTTATCCCAGAGGAAGGTGCAAATAAAAAAAAAACAAGCGAGTATTCACTTCTCCCAGCAACCTTTACCCAGTCAGGCATTCCAAGCGTGAAACCTCATCAGTACCTGACGACGACCCATAAACAAACCACTGGCTTGTTTCTTTCCCCTCCAATGGCCACACATGCCTCTCACATGGGCCCTCCCTTGTTCACCAAGACTACCCGTGGACATGGCTGCACATGTCCATTTAAGAGGAGCAAACACTACCCCCCCCCTGCCATTCCTTTCCTTCTTCAACCATTTCTTCAACCAACTCTTGGCCACAGCAATTAAAGTCTGTGTTAAGTGTGGCAGTGTTAAGCCTGTATGCTAGGAGCACCTTTTTAGCAGTAATGGGGTTAATTTTGGACCACATGTTCCAACATCAATGGAAGGGTTATAATATGGACACAAGGGACGATGGAAACGATTTGAAGTACGTGCTGCAGTGCATGGTGCACTGTGTTGTGCTGTGTGTGTGTGTGTGTGTGTGTGTGTGTGTGTTGAGCCACATGCAAAAACAGTGTGCACACAGAAAGGCCCCAAGCAACTGCATTATTCAATCCAGCATACTGTTAAAGCATGCAAGAGCCCTGCATTGCACACACCCACAAAAAATTAAAAGCAGGAAGATTATCACACAGTGTTCCTGCTGATTTCAGGGAAGGTGTTGACAAGGGGCTGTCCACATTTTTTTAAGCAAATTTTGTCAGAATTCAGATTAAATCTGCCATCAAATTCCACATTAATCACATCTGCTCAGATCAACTGTACAGACAGTACAGAGTACAGGATTCAGGTGTTTTTATAGGATTTACTCATTGACCATGAAGCTGGGCATGATCAACCAAAACAGTTTTCTTGGACACAGAAGGTAAACAGCACTGCTCACGTGAGCTGGAGCTTCCAAACAGGCTCACTCTCCTCTGCTGGCTTGGACTAAGAATAGCTCTTTTCAATAATTCAATACCAGTCGTAATGTCTCTGTGCTCGGCATTAAAAAAAAAAAACGCAGCAATAAATACACTTGTGTGTGGAAACAGGCCGATTTGTTCAGCTTCATTAGATAGAGAGTGCAAAAACATTTCACCATTCACTCTATCCTGCAGTGTCATACTTCCTACGCACTTGGGTTGTTTACCACTGCACTGCTCAGCCCCTGAGCTCGGCACGTTTGTCACGTTTCAAATTCCTCGGAATTCCTCTGAATGAAAAAAACAACAACAACCAGCTCTGCACCGTCAATAACAAGTTCTCCACTTCTGAACCATCTCACATAAACGTTATGTTCTGTGCCTAATCAATTACATAATACCCTCTTCACTCCCAGCGGTGTTGGTGGACTAATTACTTTCATATGCACTGTGTAGGCTATTGGTCAAATTCTCAGATTACTGTGTGTTTTTAAGTCAACGTCTACTTTTTCTCCCCTCAAATGTACATATTATACAGCAAAAACAGAAAGAGCATAAAGAAATTGAGAATATTTGTTGTTATAAACCTTTTGCTAACACAATTTTTTATCATTTACTTTAAGTATAAAATTATTTTCATGGTCAAAACATGATCAAAATCTTTACATTTTGAAAACAGGCCAATCAGCAGCAACTACAAGACCAACAAACTAAAAAAAGATATAAATACATTCATGTGCATGGCAGACTGTAGTGGATGTTGTCACAAGGGAAACATCCTGGTTTTCAAACACACACACACACACAATCTCTCAAACTGCCAGCATTTTGAACCATAACATAACAAACAGGTCAGTGCTCACCTTTTACAGTGGTCACTGTCTCCTTGAATCCCAGGGAAACATATGGACTGGCATGTAATCCATTTATTCCTCCTTTGCAGCAACTCACAGTCTTGAAACCCATCATGTTTTCACAGTTTCCCAGCTCTCTGTTCTCCATGAGGTTTAAGGCGATATAGTTCAGACCATTCTGGTACCCAGCCGAGGTCTCTCTACACATTGGGCTGCCGTATTCCTCATCAGAACCCTCGCTGCTCCGGACCGAGACGTTCTCGGCGGACGCAGAGCTGTGCCTCTTGGAATTGTGGGCGAAGGAAGGAAACACGGGCGTAACGGTGGTGGTGGACGAGAAGGTCTCTGAGCTATGCCGCCTACGACCGTGAGGGTCGGCACGGATCACCTTTGCCCCTCCATCAGGGTCCACTGAGGCGCTGGGTAACAGGAATGCCCCAATACTTGGCATGCTCTTGTCACCTAGGGTAAGCCTCTTGACTCTGCAAGTGGGGCTAATGGCACCACTTTCCCTTTTCTCTGAAATGAATGAGGGGGAGAGGCGCACATCATCAAATTTCATCTCAGCATAATCACCTTTACTTGTGCCAGGTGGGCATGGAGAGCTCCTCTGCTCATCGGGGAAATATGACCCCTCCTCCAGAGGACAGGGGCAGTTGGTGAGCTCAGGCACCTCATGTAAGGGACTGGCAAGAATTTCCCCCGATTTTGGGGAGTGTGAGCTGAGGTCAAGGTTCATGTATTCACAGAGAACTGATCTCCGTCTGATGCTACTGAGGCTGGGAGATGAACCCTGGCTCTCCATTGATCCCAAGGGCAAAGGGTACCGGGCAGTGTCCCCAAAGTCTATGTTGATATACTCCCCTGGGCTTTTGGGTTCACAGGGAAGGGGGTGCTCATTCATGCTCGGGAGCATCCTCAAAGTGTCCAGAGATAATCTGTTAGGTCTGTTGATTCGTGCTCTGTGTGATAGGCCATCAGTACGGCTGTGCCTAAGTGATGGCAAGGTGGAGGGACTGGGCAATAGTGGCCCAACATTTCCTGCAGACATGGTGTAGTAGTTTGACTCATCAGCTGGTCTGTGGCTCTGTGGGCTCATTAAAACATATTGGTCTTCTTCTCTTTTAGGACCCTGTTTGTTAGAGCTTAAGGAAGGAGATGGCCGCTGAGCTGGCTCACATGCACCAAGGAAATAATCATATGGATCAACAGGTGACATGTTCATATACTCCCCATTTGCCACTCTACCATCTGAGCTCTCCAATGAGGACTTGGAACCAGACAACATCCTCATGTAGCCACTATCCTCCACTGAACTACTGCTGGGGGAGTTTGTAGTGCCTCTGCAGGTCACGGCCTGAGGGTGAGACCTAGGATTGATGATTTGTTTGGGAGCTGAGACACTCATGGGACTCATGGGCATGTAGTGGTCATTTTTGCTGCCTGGTGGTGCCACACCTGGTGTCATGGGCATGTAGCCATCATCACATAAATTACTGCTGGAACTCCTGCTGGAGCCAATTTCAATGTCTCCATAATCCTCAGGGTATGAAACTTTTGGAGAAGCAGAGTGAGTGCTCTGGCCAGAATGACCATTAGTGTACACCGCCCTCATCAACATATATTCATCTAGTGATGCTGACGACTGCTGGGAGGGTGCCCGAGGCTGACGTGGTGTTGTGAGGGAGTATGTCCTCTTCCTATAGGACTTCTCCAAGTCCAGCCTCTCTCTGCTGGATGCCTGAATTTTGTTCAAGGAGTGGTTAGATGGATTGTCCATCATCATATAACCACAGAGATCACTGCCTTCACGGGAAGGGGGCGTGCCGGAGAAGGATGAAGGAGTATTGCTACGGTTCAGTGGGTTGTACCTCGCATCTCCTGGGCTGGATCCATAATCATCACATGACAGGAAGCCGGTGTCACTAGGCGACCCTGAGACAGAGCCACTACAGCTGGAAGGTTTGTGCACTGTTGAGGAGGTGGAGCCATTCATGCTAGTAGAAGAGAGGCTCAGTGGGCTGACAGCAGATGGAGGTGAATGAGACACAGGCATAGACATGGACATTGATCTGCTATGATGCAACAGTGATGGTTCAGATGTTCGGCAGCCGACCGAAACCGTGTTGGATCTGCTCATGTGGGTCCGGCTGGCAATGCTAGGGCTTCCGTTCTCCGATATTGACATGGAAACCGGTCGTGCCATGGTGCCCTCACCCTCACTAGCTGTGCGTATCCGACAGGAAGTAAACTTGGCGACGGGAGATGTTGCCGCCACGCTGTCCGTCCTTGACCTTCTTACTAACCCTGTCTGACTGGGGGGCAAATTGTTTAAGTTCCGCCGGGTGGGCACGGTTATGGGGTTGGAGCCTGAAGACTGGCTTTTGCTGCGCGGTCTGAACTCTGACAGTTCTTTCATGGCTTTCATAGCCTCCAGAATAGTCTCGTGTATGTTTTGCGCCACCACAGAGTCGTCAGCTTGCATCCAAAGCTCGCCAGGTCCCGTGGAGGCAGACCTGCCAACCTCTATGAAGAAGAAGCTGTCAGAATGACCACATCTCCTGATGTTCATGAGCTGCAGGCTGACAGATGCTACCTCAGAGTTAAGTTTCACAAAGCTAATTGACCGGCTTGACAAACACAGTCTGTACACTCCGGTGATGTTTCTCGTGTGTCCAAGTCCCTTGGACTTTAAATTCACCTGCCATACTTCTTTGTAAGCAGCATTTGCTGGGGTAATCATACCATAGTTGCCCTCGTCGAAGCCCACCAGAGATGAGGCAGAGTTGGAAACTGGGCTGTCATACACTTTCCCCTCACTCATCAGGTCGGTCAGGACCCTGTACCAGCTCTCCTGCTCCTGCTCGTTTTCAGCAGCCACGGCAAAATACTCGTCCTTGGTGTAGAGAGCTATCAAGTGTCTGTGCTTGGCGTCCGCGCGTTTGTTTATGCTCAGACATGAGTCCAGGGAGATGACTCTCTTGGCTGCTGCTTTATTTTTCCATTTCTTCTCGTTCTCGTAATATTCCAGCCGAGCTGGCAGTCCATCCCCCTGCTCCTTCAGCACGAAAAACCTCCGGTGTCCGTGCTTCTGCTTCTTGAGGTATCCGCTCTTCTTGACGTGGTTTGGGCTCATGTTGACATTTGATAACGACGTCCCTCTCGTCAGCGGCGGGGTCGCCATCCTCTGGAGAAAAAAATAATAAATAAATAAATAAATACAATCGGACAGACTTTGTGGAAGAAGTGGATCCGATGAGAAAAGCCCGCTGAGTGAGAGCTGAGAAAGAAAAGTTCACAACAGCTCCTCTCTCGGAATGACTGAACTAAAAAGAGGAGGAAAAACAACATGTGACGTTACACACACATCCCAGCTTTGGCCAGTGGAGAAAACACACAGTCATATAAGGCGGTGCGTCCGACGAGAGGGGCGGGGGAGGGGGCGTGTCGGTCGGGCTAACTCAACAGCGCTGCTCATTGGATTCATTGGTCGAGCCTAAAGATTTACGTTTGGATGGGCGAATGGGCGACCGGGGCGTCTGGCAAATCCCCCCTCCCAAACACAAACTGCCCTCTCCTTCCCCTAATCCCAAACACAGTGTGAGGATGACACATTTTACTGTACATACGCAGTCTGAGGCAATGATGCATTTCTTCGTCAGACTACCTAATGTCCATTTATAATACTCCGTCATTCTGGGATAAAACTGTACATTTAGTGTGGATAAGCCCTAAAAAGCCATGTTCGACAGCACAGGGCAAGGGAAAAAATCTACTTGGCACGTAGTCTACCTAATATTAATCATTTCTTACATAAATAAAATCGCATGGCACAAAAGTGCAAGCATTGTTGCTATTTTATGTCGAGTTTCTCAGCTCTAGTCAGAGATCTCCACTTGTAAACAACAGCAGCGCGCGCGCGCGTTGCGTAGTTACGTAACGCGTCTGACGTTCTGTCCCTACGATCTCGGGTGTCCCTGTAGCAATTTGTTTTCCACACCCGTTTTCAAGCAAGCCCCGCCTCTTGCGCGAGCTTCGAGTTCTATTCCGACTCTCGTTGGCCACAAGCGGCTCGCCCTCTGCGCAGACATTGGATAGAAGCCGCCACACGCACAAGCAGCACGCCAATCATGGCGCTGCTCGAATACGGGTGGGGAAAATCGCAACACAGCCTGCAGCGTTTCCGCCTGCGCCTCTGTATTTGCATGTCAGCACTGTTTCCGTTGATAACGAGCGCTTGAAGTCATTAAGATACATTTTTAAAGATCGTTTTGACTTTCTGACAACAGTTCTTCACTCTCATAACCCAATTTCTTCAACTCTAAGTAGCATTTCACTGTGTTTGTTCAAATTATACACTTCCAGAGTCTTTTTTTCTGTTCACTCCGTGTTTTAAGCTGTGCAGTAACGTCGTCTGCCACTCTGCAGCGTGATAATATATGAGAGCTCAAAAATGACGCCCCCGTCTGGCCTTTTTCAGCCATGACATTACGACCCAATGGACTCATTGACCTGGAGTTTCAAAACAACATTTGCCAGGCATCAAAGTGCCGCCTATTGTCTTTACTGTAAAACAGGAAAACAGTCACTAATTATAATCCAATGAAGGTTCACTATTCATATCCACAGTAAAATGAGGTACGCTTACAGAAGTATGCAAAGGTTTGACCTCTTCTGTTCATTTTAATGCACATTACTGTTTACATAGAGGAATAAATCATTAACAGTGAAAAACATGTGGCTTTCGAATAATTTCTTCAGCATATAAATAGAAGTGTCCCAGGAATCTGTAGGGAAATGCCATGACTGTATGTTTGGTCCCTCTAGAGGATATATTCACTTATTATTCACTAGAAAATCAACACAAGGGGTTCCCAAACCTTTCAATTGGACTTTATGCTTAGTGATGCCATGGCACAGTAGTGCATATTAATTAGCACACTCAACCTACAACTATATATTTTCCATTTTTGAAATATACAGGGCCGATGACGTTGACTATGTGATTAACATACAGTAGTCTAGTAAATTTCCAGCATGATGGTGGATGACGAACTTGTTTTCCCCAACAGTTGTTTGTTGTTTTTCCCAGCACGTATTAAGTCATCCTATTTAAGAGCCATGATATCCATATCAGTCCGTCTTTATTTACAGTCTGTGTATGTGGCTATTTGTGTAAGCTGGACAAGCATAGTCTGTTAGCCGTTAGCTGATCTGGAGGTTGTATAATCTAAGGATGTTCACTCTACTGAGACAGAATTCATTGTATTGCTTTGAGGATTCACCAATAAATCCGTACTGGACCCAAGAGCTGTAACCCACTGCTGGATTTGCCCCCCTAAAGAAGATTAGTGTATTCAAACAAAAGCACTGATCTGGTTAGGCAAGATTTGGGGGCCGAAAACCCACTTCTCTGAAATGAGCATCTGTCTATTGTGGTATTAATACCCACCTCTTTCACACACGTACGCAGATTAAATAAGATACAGTGTGGGGTGGCTTCCCTGTTGTTCCTGATGTTGTTTTTGATCCTGTGTTAGTTGGACATGTGCCTATTTTATCTGGTTTTGACCCCTGAGTGTTAAATCAAAGGGGGCTTAGACCACACAACAACATGTGTTAGCGTCAGCATAAGGCGTCACTAATCTTATACAATGGAGATAAAAGCAAATAGGGCCCACTGGTGATGGATTAGTCACAATACGGCTACTCAGCCATGGCACAACAGGGTACTCTGAGTGTGCTAAGCTAACCTAGGTTAAGACAAACCACATTACTGACAAGAGTGGGAGGTGTTTTCCCTCATTGTCTAAAATTTACTCTAGTAGATATTCTTAAAAATAAAGGCCAAAAGTGTTTTTTGGCATAGTCTATATAAGAGGAACTTTTGGTTCCATAAAAAAACCCTTTAATGGATGGTTTAAAATGTTATGTGAGTTTGAAGAACCTGTAAAAAATTATGTAATGTGGAGATTTGGGAGCAAATCCTGGCTGTCCGCAGATAAACAAACGTCTGAAAAATGGTAGCTTTAAAGAGCATATTCAAGCAATATATTCAAAGCAGTTTTGCTAATTTTCTAATGGTCCAGCCATCATGGATGGATAGATGTATTAATGGGTGGATGGAAAGAACTTTATTGATCCTAAAGGAAACTGCAGCATTAATAACAAACTTAGTAATGCTGACAGAAGCAAGACATAAAATAGCACAGAAATGTACACAAATTAGGAAATTTGAATAGATGTTAAAATTGGAGTTAGAATATGAGAGAATAAGAATGAAAATATATTTATCAACATATTTATGCAAGCATATATGACTTAATTTGAAGATTGAACATGAAGGAAAGTATTGTATGAGGTAGTTTGGTTTCCAATTAATTTAATAAGTAGTATCAGCAGTTTTACAGTCATAGTTCATAGTGAAAAGTGTCTTAACAGTAGCACATCATGACATCTTGCACAGTGTGTAACCTCAGAAGAATACAGTAGTCAGTATATTATGATTTGATGCGATTTGGCACAGTTCCGGTCAGATCATTACTGTCTTAGCAGTAAGGAGACTCACTGTAAAGCTTTATTGGATAAAAATTTAACAGGGGACATCTGCATAGATCATATTATGCAGAAAATTAAAAACATAATTTCTTCTGATGTTTAGTTTATCAAAATCCTCTCTGTAAAAAAACAATACAAAAAAAAACCACAATATAAAGCAGAATTCCACTAATTTTTTAATCTTTCACAATTTAACCGTTGAGTAACAGTCCTTGTAAACAAAGTCTTTCCGAGAGGTCGGATGGTACATTATAATGAAACAGATTTCTTTAGAATGGTGGTGATAGGAACCAGAGGTCACAAGGAGATGCAAATATAGCCATTTTATTTATAATCCAAACAAACCTACATGTTATCTGACTTTTATCTATAATAATGGTTTTCTTTGAATACTATTTTGCCTTTCAACATCCTGCATGTATCTTGCTACCATAAACACATTAAAGGTGTTTTAGGTAAACACCTTATAAGACTTTCGTAAAACAATGTCTCAAGTATCAGGAAATGCATTCATGACCATTTCATTAAATTGATAGTTTTTAGACAATTTAAATGCTTCAGATGTCTGGTCTCTATCACCACCACTGTGAACAATTGTGATGAGGTAAGTTTCTCTAGAATTGAGGGCTTCACAGTAAATGTGAATGACTTTGTTTACATGTTAGTAATGTAATTATTATATATTGAATCTGCAGCCTAAAAGTCTTGCACCGATTGTCCACAATTCCATTAGATTATTTACCACTGATGTTCCCTTTTTATTCTTTTAACACAATGACTCAAACATATGGAATTGGTCTATGCTGTTTTAGCTTTGTTAGGTCCATAGTGGCAGCTGCTGGGCTGAACTGTAGGACCTCTCGGGGCACTCAGTGACCTGCCCTTTATACAACAGCACACAAATAGCACTGACTCTAAAAATGCACCGATCACTACAAATGAAGAGGAGGAAGACAATGACCATCAGAAAGAGCTGGAAGTTATGGATGAAACATCAGTCAAGACCTGCTTATATTATCTATACCCTCAAAAGAATAAGGAATAGCATGCTAGATTATTTGTTGTTATATTATTAAAATACTGCAAAGCAGACACCAAAAAGTATTTTCAGACGTCAATATTTCAAGAATACAAGATGTTAAATATGAATAAAAATGAATTAGTACACTGTACACTAATTTAAATTTAAAATTGGTAAACTGTCATTAAATCTGTTTTAATGTTGATCAGTACGGCTTATAGCTCATGAAAATCCAGAATCTTACATTATTAGAATATTTAATTTTGAGTTTTTGAGTAAATTACTATTGAAATACTATTCAACACTAAAACAAAAAGGCTAAAATATGTCATTTATATGTAATGAATATAACATATAACAGTTTAAAAGCTGACAATTTTTGAATAAAACTTTGAGCATATGAACTTTTCCATAATATCTACATTTTTAGAGATGCAGTAGTAATTTGTTGGTCAAGTGGTCTGTTTTGAGATCAAGTTTGTGGACATTAATTTATCATAACATTGTTCTCATACTGTTTTTCAGTCATTTTTGATTAATTTACAGTTATGTTCATCACATAAAAAAGGAAAATCACACAGTATACGTCAATCAGCCATAACATGCTAATATGCCTAATTGTGAAACCTCCCACCACAGCCTCATCTCTGTTTACGTGCCTTTTGTTTGTTTACTTCGTCCACGTCCCATGTCATCTCTCCACCCCAGTCACATCAAGTCTTGTCATTGCACAGCCCTGGTTTCTCATCCCCAGCCTAATTATGCTTGGTATAAAGGTTCCTCACAGTCTTGTCATTGTCATTGAATCATCGACATTGGCACTGTCTTGTTACCATAGTTACCATTGTTTGTCACCCACAACCACAGGTTTGTCTTGTAGCTATAGTATAGTTTGAGTTCAGTGAATAAAGTCATGTTTAGGAACCACCGCCACCAACCCAATTGTGACACTAATATGCTGGCTGTCTTCTGCATGTCATCAAAACAGCTCCAACCCACTGAGTCACTGACTGTACAAGTCCTCTGAAGGTGCTGTGGTATCTGGCACCAACATGTTTCCAGCAGTTCATTCAAGTCCTGTAAGTTGTGAGTTGGAGTCAACATGGATCTATCTTACTTGCTGTTCCAGCACATTGCACAAATACTCAATCAGAGTGAAATGTGGGGAGTTTGGAGGATACTATTGGTTGGTTCTGACCACTGTTGAGCCTTGTTTCAGAGATGTTCTAACTCAGTTATCCGGATGTAACTATTTTTCCGTTGGATTACATACCCAGCAGCTAGCATGTTGTCTACAAGAATCAAGTGTTAGACCTACACATGTGCCATTGTTATGAGATTCTCAGTGTTATTCACTTAATAAAAACATTTCTAATATAAAATCACTTACATTCAGTTTTTCTTTTTCAGTTAAATCAACAGCATAAAATATTCAGGAATTGTGCATCAAATGTACAGGATGTTTCATTTATTTTCACATAACCAGGGGTATACAAACTTTAACACAACCATACAACAAAAGCAGTTTTATATCATTAATCAATTTTAAACCATTTATACTAAACACTTGGGTGCAGTATTCTATCTATATGTATTTCAGCACGGTTTCAGAGTGTTTTAGGTTATTAACTGTGTAGCTGTGGAGACAAACATGGATGATGTGCAAATGTGAAATTTTTCCCGATGGCTATTAAAAGCACTGTAGAAGAACAAAAACAAGGCAGAAAGATATATTAATATTATCTTCTTATATCTTCTGAGACAAACAGATCTGAATTAATTTAATGCTGTTTAAGATCAGAGCTTTTGTTCTCAACAAACAGGTTTAGAACATAATTTCAATTTCAGATAGTAAACACGTTTTAAGATGCTCAGTGTGTAGTTTTAATGCAATCACATTTAGGCACTGAAATAACATGTTTATAACAGTAATAACTACTGTTTATACTATGATATAGTAAATGCATAGCATTATAGACATTTTGGTGAATATATACATGTATCACTCAGAAGATAAATTAAATGAACAATTTGATTTAAAAACAAATTAAACTAAACATCTCACAACACATACTTTGACTTCAGAAGAAAATATTAATTTTTTCTACCTATTTTAATACTGTGATAAAATCCACAATAGCTGCTCCAGATATTCAATCTTCTATGGTAGAAGGCTGAGGTAGGACAGAGTCACTGCTTTTTATGTAATATTTATTGTCTCTGGGCCCCGAGTGGCTCAGCGGTCAAAGATGCTACCACTATGACCAAGCGGTGGCTGCATCACATGCAACGAAGGAGGCTTGTGCTCGCCTGCACCCTCCTAGAGTCAGGGACATTGCAAAGTGATGGGGAGAGGCCTAACGGAAAGGATGGGTTAATTGGCTACCAATACATTGGGAAGGGGATAAAAATTGGGTCAATTTTTGATTGACTCAACTTATTTTCTTTAATTGGACGTAAATTCTAGGATTGTCAGCAGAACTTGAAATATTCATCTTGCAGAACTTAAATTAGACCAACTTAAAAAAAATAGGTTCAACGGGTCACTAAGATTTTTTTAGTTGGTGACTTTTTTTTTTACAGTGTATTAATCACTACAGCATGACATATTATACACTAAAAACAAATCTGTGCAAGCTATCATTAGTGCTATAGCACTTATTTCACTACTGTTGAACATTTTTGCACATATCCGCAATATTTTAACGTCCCATGATGCCCTGCACAGAGGACTAATAAATCTTTAAAATTTAGAATGTTGTGAAAAACATTGGGCGGCACGGTGGCTTAGTGGTTAGCACGTTCGCCTCTCAGCGCTGAGGTCTTGGGTTCGAGTCCACATCTGAGCGGAGTTTCCATGTTCTCCCCGTGTCTGCGTGGGTTTCCTCCGGGGACTCCGGTTTCCTCCCACAGTCCAAAAACATGGAGATCAGGTGGATTGGATACTCTAAAATTACCCTGGTGTGTATGAATGAATGAATGAATGAATGTATGTATGTATGCCCAGATATGGTTGGCACTCTGTCCTGGGTGATCCCCTAGTGCTCGATGCAGTCCTCCAGGTGGACGGTCGCTTCCGGTTGAGAGTACGCTGTGCGCGATTGGCTGCCGCTTCTCACCGGTGTGTGTAAATGGAGTGTGTTGATTGTAAAGCGTCCTTGGGTGTCTAGAAAGGCGCTATATAAGTGTAATGTGTATGTATGAAAAAGTTCATTTGTGTTCATAATTTAATTCAAAAAGGTAACCTGTCATAAAGTAACATTTCAAGCCTTTTTTGTTTTAATGTTTTTGTTTTAATGTTCATACTGTTTGAATAGTAATTTACTGAAAGCAAAAAATAAATACTTTCCGAGTTTAATGTTTAATGAATTTAAAACTGATTTAACGATGCCCACTGAACTTTTTCACAATATTTTTATTTTTTGATGTTGTATTAAATCTCTCATGGAGAGTACACAGCTGTACTAAAGCACTCAAAGCTGAAAGGTTTGAGTGCTGATGAATACTGACATCATAACAAGGGCCTAGAAAAATGGTCTAACCACTTTCTACACATTTTTATGTTAAATGTTGTTACAAACTGAAAAAGAAATCAGGCTCATTCACACTCATTAGGAAAGAGTCTGAAAAGCTTAAGAAGAGCTCACAGAACACCTTTTAGGAAGGACAGCTGGAGAGACCTTGAACGGAGATGGTGCATCATCAGAAGAACATTCTTTGAACTCTGGATGCAGCAGCTTCATTCACTGTTCGCATGGCAACAGAGATGTAGAGGTTACAGTTATCAGCAGTTTAATATTATGTGTTGTGGAAGATGAAGAATAATTGACATTTTACCTTTGTGACATTTCATTAAATGGATTTCAATCTACAGTATTGCATGTAAATACAGCTGATTACATTGATGATGGTATAAATCCATCCATTATCCCATCTGTTCAATCCTTATCAAGGCTAGTCCCCCACCCCCTCACTGGGCAAAGGGTAGGGCATTACACTATCCCAACTAAGCCCAGGACAGGGCACCAATCCATGACTGGGTGTACACACCTACACACACACACACACACACACACATACACCTAAACACACATAGGCACAGATAATTTAGAGTACCCAATCCACCTGACCTCCATGTTTTTAGACTGTGGGAGGAAACTGGAGACCCCAGAGGCAACCCACACAGACACAGAGAGAACATGGAAACCCAGATGGGGACTCGAGCCCAAGATCTCAGCACTGAGAAACAAACGTGTTAACGACCAAAAGATTCTGCTGCCCGATGGTATGAATTTTCTCATACTAATGTTGAACCATGGTGAGCTGTTAAATGATATTAAATAGACTTTCTCATTTAGTATTTACATATATAGATATTTCTTATTTAGTACTTTGTGAGACAAATAAAATTGAAACATCGCATAGCTAAAGCTAAAGCTAAAGTAGCATTAGCCTGTAAATGATACTATTTTATATTATACATTTTTGTTTTTATAGATGACAAAATAATATTACATATTAGAAATGTCTACATTTAATTTTATTGATTGTTAGCTACATTAGCAAACCTGGTCACCATCTCATATACCCACACACTTAAAAAGTGGTTCTGCAAGGGTCTTTAGTAAAGAAAATGGTTCTATATAGAACCTGGCCATAGGGTTCTTCAGATTGATGAGGAAAGTGTTGTAGATGGTTCTATACAGAACCTTTCTGAAAAAAGTTCTATATAGCCACCCAAAAGCATTCTGTAGTAGTTACAATGTCACGCTTATAATAATAGAGGAATCCTTTTTGGTGTTATATAGAACCATTTTCAAAAAGGTTCTGTTTAGAACCATCTACAGCACATCAATCTCAAGAACCCTTTGACCATGGAAAGAACCCGTTGGGTTCTTTGAGTCTTCACGGTTCTATAAAGAACCATTTTCTTACTAAGGAACCCTTGAAGAACCATCTCTTTTAAGAGTGCACTGCGGTCCATATATTTTATTTAACCCAATTCAGGACATACATAAAGAGGACAGTGTGTTACATATTTTACATACAGTACACAGTCTGATAAATATAGTATCCAATGCACTTCCCCTGACAAAGGGGCAAACGTACAGATTGCTAAGCAGAAATGGGGCCGAGCACTGAAATAGAAAAACAGAAAAAGTAGGGTAACAAGGTCTGCTAGTCTGTTCAAGAGCATGGAGCTGTTTGATATATACAAAGTTCTTAATCCAGTCCACCTTCAAGACCAACCTCTCTCAGATGTACAGGGATATTTTAACATGGACTGAACTGTGCTTATTGTGCTGATGAACAAGCACACAAATTATTCACCCTAGAAGCTATTTTTATAGTTTTCTCATTAGCCCAACATCTAATAAACAAATGCTTACATAAGCATCAGCGTTTACAATCGGAGTGCCGAGAGAAGAGCCTGCAGAGAAAGACCCCTACCGAGCTAGATTACATGTATCTAAAATGTAGCAGAGCTATCAAGTTCATCAGAAGTTCTTTTTGTTTGACTTTTTTTGTTGCAGGCTGCATGCACAGCCAAATGAATGCGTAAATATTATGTAAGCAGCCTTGCTAAAAATAAGGATAAGCACAAAGTGCCACGAGCTTGCTTTATGCATGAGTGAATTAATGTAGGCCTAATTCCATTCATATTTTTCTTTAACAAAAATGTAAGTAGTTCATGAATGGACCACATAAATCATGATTTGTTCTGTAACACTTCACTGAGGATCATACAGGGGTTCAAGGGCGTAACTTTGGGTCCAACATTGGGGGGGTTGAGCTGTCTGCCTATTTATTTATTTATTAAATCATTTACTTTTCTAAAAGGATTCAG
>BRDA01082665.1:11721-29260 GCA_036984385.1 Crenuchus spilurus | reverse complement strand
TCTAATCCTAACTTTATTCTCAGGCCAAACCCTAGCCCTCACTCTCGCCCTAATCCTGACACAAACCTTACTCTCACAACAAAACTGTCACCCTGATCCTAACCCAATCATACCCCTCACCCTGATCCTAACTTTATTCTTTCAAGCCAAAACCTCACCCTGGCCTTAATCCTCACCAAACCTTACTGTCAAGCCAAAACCTAATTGAAATTAGTCAACTGCCTGTTATGTCTTCAGAAATGATAATGAAAGTACTTTGTTGAGTTCTGAAAATAATGTTTCATTCATCGTGTGCTGGTTTCTCAGGCAAATGTTTGTATTCATCAAAACATAAAGCAGAACTGTTTCACTTGATCATTAACCTACCAAAGTTGTGCACTCATAAATTCAGTTCTAATAATTAGCGGAAGCATATACAGTATTTGGACAATTATACCATTCAGCACATGCAGTTTTTGAAAATATTAAAAAGTCTTCAGTATGCGAGATTTAAAAGAGGTTTAAATTTAAAAAAGGATTTTAAAGAGGTCGCTTTATTGTAATTACACACTTGTTATACTGCAGTAACTAAATTAAAATAAATATATTTGGTTAGATTATGTATTTTTTTATATTTAATCCTGGTGGTCTACATAAGATTATTTATGTACCAAAACCAGTCATAATTCATTTTACATGACTTTTTAAATATTTCTTTATGCCTTTGAGTATGCATATTAATTAAATGTTAGTGTGCCTTTAAAACTGATATATTCTAATGCAGCTTATAACAATGTGAATGAACAGGCTAAACTGTTATTGGCTGGCTATATGGATATACAGGGGTTAGACAATGAAAGTGAAACAGCTGGTTTTAGACCACAATAATTTATTAGTAGGTGTAGGGCCTCCTTTTGTGGCCAATACAACGTCAATTCGTCTTGGGAATGACATATACAAGTCCTGCACAGTGGTCAGAGGGATTTTAAGCCATTCTTCTTGCAGGATAGTGGTCAGGTCACTACGTGATGCTGGTGGAGGAAACCGTTTCATGACTCGCTCCTCCAAAACACCCCAAAATGGCTCAATAATATTTAGACACAAAGACTTGCTGTCTTGGTCACAGATGCACCAGCAAGACGTGAACCAACAATTTGTCCTCTTTTGAACTCTGGTATGTCACCATAATGTTGTGTGCATTGTAATATACTATATAACTGTGCTCTTACCTGCTAACTGAACCTTCACACTCTGCTCTTACTGGTGCAATGTGACATTAATGAAGACTGGCCACCAGACTGGTCCAATTTAGCCATGAAACCTCCCTCACTAACATGACAGCTGTTTCAGTTTCATTGTCTAACCCCTGTATGTAAAGTTGTCTGTTTTATGACATCACAAAAACAGTTTTTTCAAAATTGGATGTTTTTCTATTTACAAGCACTTTGCATATTAATTTTTTCTTCACTTTAATGACGCCACAGGTGAGTTTAGCTGGTCATGACATTCAGAGGCTTTGGTTAGCACTGATATGTTGCACTAGCATATGAATTGGCAATAAAAAATTGAGCTATTTCTCTCTGTCTACCTGTGCTAGTTTATGTTCAGTGATTGAGTCAGAGGTCAAGTAAACAAACATGAAATTATGCAGAAACATTTCTTGAATCTGAATTTCCGACTATGAAAGTAAATAACAAAGAGAAACCAGATCATTTCACAGACCAATGACTGTCAAGCATCATTCAAAGCAGAATTGATTACTATTGACTGAGCCATATAATAACAAACGTCAGTGACTTCTATGGAACCTAACCACTGAGGTATGCTCTTCTGAAATCTACAAATAAGGACAAAGGAACAACAGAAATAGTCATTAGGCGGTGTGGCTGAGAATAAGAATAAGACAGTAGTGAAAGGTGATGTATTGTTGAGAGAAGGTCAGATCACTGCGGCTTTGGCTTAGAAAAGCAGCTGAGAGCACAGCCGTCGTCGGTCTCGGACTACCAATTAGCTTTAGAGCGAATATTGCTCATACAAAAGACAACTAGCCTGTATGATTTTCTCTCCGCTATGTTGTCTGCAGCATTATTGAACATTTTTGTTGTTAAGAGCAATTACATGGTGCAGTCCGCTGGTCAACCACTAAAACACATCATTAGGAAAGAGTAAATAAATAAATAAATAGTGCAGTTGAGGGGAAAATAAAAGCCCTAGATGTACCACTGCACTTGCGTCTGAAAGAATATTGTTATATGTTTGCAGATCCACCCAGCATCAGTGCTACTTAATACTAGGCCTAGTGACAAGTTATAAACATACACAGCATCAGCATTGCAGCAGTTCCTCTTTGTAGACTTAGTAGCTCAAAGTAGAAGCAGCGATATCGGCAAATAACAGAACAGGCCAAAACTAAGCATGAAAGTGGTTGTGTGAGCTGACCTGTGGTTTCATATCAAAACAGCTTTAACCCTTCTGGGAGGCATTTTGAGCAATTTCATAAGGGATATATTTCAAAAACAGACTCTGTCATGTTCAGTGTATTCTCTGCCTGCCTGGCTTATCTTAAATACATTCAAAACAAATATTAAAAATAGTAAAAAAACAAGACATCATGGGGTTATAAGATATGACTGACATAAGCAGAACATCCTTGTTTCTACACTCCATCTTAACATTTAGGTGCACTTTGTAGTTCTACAGTTACAGACTGTAGTCCATCTGTTTTTTTGTATACTTTGTTAGCCTTCAGTGATAAGGACCCCCCCACAGAGCAGGTATTATTTGGGTGGTGGATGATTCTCAACACTGCAGTGACACTGATGTGGTGGTGTGTTAGTGTATGTAGCTCTGAGCATCACTCCTGGACCAACCAAAGCTTATCCAGTCAAAACCAAACTGTGGGCACTGATAAAGGACCAGAGGATGACCAACAAAAACTGTGCAACAACAGATGAGCTGCTGTAGGCAGTAGACAGTGTTTAAAAATTTCAGCAGTTGTGCTGTGTCTGATCCACTCCAGTACCAGGGCACCAGTGTCACTGCAGTGCTGAGAATGATCCACCACCCAAATTATACCTTCTCCATTGTGGTCCTGATAATTTCAACAGGGTGAAAGAAGACTAACAATGTATACAGAGAAACAGATGGACTACAGTCTGTAATTGTAGAACTATAATGTGTACCTATATGGTTGATGGAGCTGATAACATGGACAATGAGGGTAGATACACAGAGGTGGCTTTAATGAATTGGCTGATCAGTGTAAATCTGTGTATCATTCATTCAATTGATATTCGATTCAGAATCAAACCAGAAAATGAAAAAATTGTTTTTCGTTTTTGAATATAATACCAAAAAACTAATTTCGGCTCGTATTTTGTGCTTTTGATTTGATTTTCAAAATAAAAATGTGAAATTAGTTAAATGAACTGGAGCCGAATTCGATTGAGTTTTTTAGTGTTTGTGTAACCCGGAAGTTACTGACTTCTGAGTGGGGCAAAAAATAAAAACGGCGAAAATGATGGGAACCAAACAATCTGGGGCAGTAAATGTTTTAAAATTATTTATAAATTATTTCTGTGAAGAAATGACAATGAAAAGCACACAAATTTTTGTGCCTCAATATGTGACATTCGCACGTGACGTCACCACGACGCCTCGTCAATGCTGTTCCGTATCTGCGGCCACATATCTTTATTTTTTTTACATTTTGGTTTCAGAAATGTGTGCTTATATATAGTCTACTACACCGACTGTGGAAACGGACGGCGAGACCCCAGGGTTGCCAGATTGTTACATTTACCGTAATATGTGTTTCAAATCCACAAAAGTACAAACAGCCGATGTTCTGCACATCAACACATTACAGTATTTATTCCAATGTGGCCTTAAAACGAAATATTATAAAAAAGGATTTATATTGTATTGCATGTCTGTATTATTTAATTCACTTTTCTGATGTGACACATGACCCTATGCAAACAGCATATCTGCCAATTTAGCTATCTAGAATAAACATGTTTCAAACAAATTTCCCCCAGAACTTTGGGAACAGCAGTCTTTTCAGTTAGCAGTTTTATCCACCTGTCAACACGCGTTTCTCCGGCCAATTTCAAACAGCCCGACCAATTTGGCATGAAACCAGCTAATCTGGCAACATTGCAAGCACTGGATGCCGTAAAGTTTGCACACTTTCCTGTGTAGTTGGCTAATGTGAGGCTTATGTGTCTAAACAACATAACGTAGCTGACTGTTAGAGATGCCTCAGAATTCACTCGTATTTTCACCGCTATTTACTAAACTAAATCTTCTCTCCCTATATAGTGCAATACTAATTAGGGTGTATGGTGCAATTTTGATCCTCAACGCCATCCAAACACCACAGTTACAAGTAACTTCCGGGTTACATAAACGCAACGATTAAAAAAGAAATCAAATTCAGCTCCAGTCCGTTTTATTTATTTCACATTTTGGTTTGGAACATTAAATCAAAAGCACAAAGTCATGAAATCAGTCTGTTCTTATTCTTATTGATTGATCTTAATATTGCCAAGGTCATGTCAAAACAAAGTGTGTATTGTTCTGTATGTTTTTTTTTTTCCAAAAATGAATAATTAAATCATATACATTAAATTTTTCAACCTGCCAAGGATGCACATAGTTGGGCACATTATCTTCAGAGTAATGTTTTGCCTGATTAACTTAAAATGCACTCAGTTCTTTGAGGTCTATGGACAGCATATCTCTCACTGGGTCAGGTGGACATTCTTCAGAATTAACACTGCGTGGAGCTGAGGTGATTGAAATATTCACTATTCCAGAAACTCCATATACAGTGACATTTTATTTAAAGGTTTTTCCTTGAAAACAGTTGAAGAAAAATCTATTTCAGAGCAGTGATATTGTTCATTAGTCATTAAATCATTAGAGTCATTGGCACGTGCATTCAGTATATCTGATATTTGGTTTTGTGACAATGATTGTATTTTTTATAAGCTGCAGTGGTTAGAGCACCAGAGTCTAGTCTAACTAGAAGACTGAGAGACATGAATCTCAACACTGCCGCCAGGCACTCAGTCACAGCCCCAGGCCAGTGCACTGCTCATGACATACATGACAGGTTATTACCAACAGAAGCCATACCATCCACCTACTTCCACTGAACCTGTGGTTATAACTGCCATATGGTCCAAACTGAAGTAACCTGATGTTTTGTCTCAAATATGACCACTGATGTAAGCATTCGGTTGGCCAGTGATTGGGATTAAAAGAAGAAATTTCCATAATACACACCACTGGTAGCCCTACCTCAGCACACATAGTAATTATGCACATCCCACTTGGTAGGCAAACAGCTGAGTCACTATAAAAAAAAAAAAAAAGAAGGAACACCCACACAGTAAAATGTTCTTCAGCATCTGCAGATTGTTTGACAAATAGACAAAATCCTTTCAGAAAGTGCTATAAAGTCATAAATGAGACCTTTAGAAGTTTTGTGATGTCTTAAACAGTGAATCATAGAGAAAAAAATGCATAGAAAAATCCAAAATGAGATCTCCTGAACATCTCTGCAGTTTCTCATAGACGACAATAACACAAAAACACAAAAGAGACTTTAGTTTAAGTCTCTTGCTGCTCAAAAATGTCCCCTGAGAAAAACACCTGAGTAATTTGATCTTTTCATGGGTTTTTGTAGAAATCACAGTAGAGTCTCATACTGAGCTTGGATTTGCTCAGATAATAACTTTCATGTTTACTAAAAGCTCAGTATGAACTCATCCAGTCAGTTTTGATGCAGTTTTGATAGTCTTATGCTATTTAACCTAAGGAAGTTAAGATAAAGTCTCCTGAGCTATCAAAGAGGAACATTTGAGGCATTAGCATCTCATTTGTTAGAGGAACTTTAATGTTTATATTTGAGTAGTATTCTCTGAGAGAATGTCAAATGTTTGCTTGTTTTAGTAGCTGGTCAGTTTACATGTCACTGAGCTTCAACCTCCAGCCAATTTTCTTCTTTCCAGAGCCAATTTTTTAATGCATTTAATTATGATTTAAACAGCGTTCAATAAATAGATTTAGCCATTTTGGGGATTCTTACAGCTACTGTATAATGTTATGTTAAATAAGAAATGCGTGTTTCTTATTAGAACCCTTAGTTTAGTCGTTTCAAAAAGACAGTAATTTGATATTCCTCATCTGACTGCATATGTATAATAAGTCAGATTCTGTAAGAGTAATATAATTGCAAAGCATTGCATCACAAGCCTCACAGGTCTGGAAATTGCATTAGAAAATCATCCCTCATTACATTTGCCAAGTAATACTACATTTCTGTGCGACTCATTATGGAAGAGACTATTATCATGACTAGCACTAAACTATGCACTTGTGCTAATTAGAGACTGAAAACCACAGACACTACATGTCCCAGTGTTTTTGGACACCCCTTCTAATGAATGCATTAATTAAAAGTTGCACTCATTCCTGACACAGATCTGAAGATTCACACATAGCTTGTCTATTATTACCAATAGAATAGGACTCAGAAGCAGATAAACATGAACCTAATGCACCACATTTAATGCCAGGTGTGAGCTAGAGGGATTTACAACCCCTCTGATTTGAGCTATGGAGAAGTAGAACTGTGATCTGGAATGATGGTGCTCCATCCAATATGTTTGGGGTGAGGTGGGTTGCTGATCAATCAACATCCTGACCTCACTAACACTCTTGTTGCTGAATGGAGTCAAAACCTCACAGTAATCCACCAAAATCTAGTGGAAAGCAGAATAAACTCTTTTTTTAATATCCCGGATGTCGGAAGAAATGATGAATGAGCAAGTGTTGCAATACTTTTGTCCCTATTATGTAACTTTTAAAGATAATTCTTCAAGCGTTCTTTAGTGAAGGCAATGGTTATATGTTGAACAAAGAGACAAATGATAAGCCCCAGTCTTTTCAGTTGTGTTACAATAGCAAGCCCTTAAAATCTGATATAGACGGAACAATTGGTTCTGGCCATGGTATTACAGGGTACACAATTCTCTTGATTCCGTTTTGATTGGTCAGCACTGGTTCTAAACTTGTTGATATGAGCTCAACTTAGTATTCATTCACAGAATTGAGATGTTTGTTAGTTATCCCTTAAGATGATTGAACCTCCTAAGAACGCTCTCTATAGATTTATTATAAAAACATATAGCTAGCTAACATTGTAACTAAACCTAGCTAGCTAGAGCTAACATAGGCCTATTTTCCACTGTTGAGTCAAATGGTTTCTTGACTTAGGAGACAAGTTACTATTTTTATTTTCATCTGCAGTGCTTCTAATGCTGTATTTCATTTATCTTGGAATTTGGATGTCGGAGGTGGGAATGTCATCATAACCAAGTTAGAATGAGAAAAACTTTGTAAGCCAGTCAATTAGTGAACTAAACTTGTTGGATTTTGGCTAAATATAATTATCACTCAGCAGTGGTACTTCACCAGTCACCTCACTTTATGCTTTCAGATGAGTGTTTAGCATCTGTCTATTAAAATAGCTGAACTGAGCCTGTAATGAGTGGTTTGGATCTTGAGCCTGCTAACGTTAGTGTAGCTAGTTACCACTAATCCAAACTTCAGTGTTAGCAGTAAGTTTAAGACATCACAAATCAGATAATTTCAACTTTCTGATACTTCAGCACCTAATTTCAGCCTGATTTAGCTGAACTGAGCCTGTAATGTGCTGGGTTCGCTTTGAGTCCTGCTAATGTTAGCACAGCTAGTGTCAGCTTGGCAAACATAAGTTAGCAGCTAATAGGCTGCAATTATAATGAAGTTTCATTTCAGCTTTCTGACCTTTCAACATCCACTTGACTTTGTTCTGTTAGAAATTTGTAAAACAAAAAAATATATATTTTAAAAAGTGTCAGTGGAGCTTTAGTTTGGCAGAATCCAATCTTTTCACTGCTAACTGTTAGTCATTCTAGATAATTGCAACCAGCCCCTCTGTCCTAGTCACAGCATTTAGGAGTTGTTAAATTGATGGTTTGACATTCGCCGGATAAAATTTGTTCCCATTCTCTGACAGCACACATGTCACTAATACATCTGGGAAAGGTTACATCTTAAATGTGTCATTCCAATTAAATTGATCTTATTTTTGTTTTATAATCACCAAAAGTCTTTTAACAGTATTGGAACATCTTCTCAAAGTCCAGGGGTGATGTCTTGGAGATTGCAGATGAGCAAACACTTATTAAATTTTTTTTTTTTTTTGTTAAAAAGAAATTGAGAACGGTTTTTAAGCATTTGACACTGGACCACAACATGTTGAATTTCCACTGGATTGTTTTATAAACCTTGGTGTTTAACTGGACTATAATAATATAGTTCCTGATGTTAATTCACTGTTACATGAAGCTAATGCTATTTAAATCTGAAGATGTGGAACTGATTGGGATATTAAAATACTGAGGCTTGTTTATTGACAAATGATACAGAGAGACAAAGAAAATGCTGGGATGAACAGAAAGGACTCAGGAAAATGACATGGAAGAGAGTAAAATCAGTGAACAGGCAGCCAGCTGTGCCCGCTGTCACTACTGGACAGTTATAATTAGCATCCATGTGAAGAAGTGAACAGGAATGGTTTTGGAAGAATGTTCACTTGTGTGTAGTTATATAATAATGCAAATGTTTGGTTTTAGTGAATAAATTAGGTTGAGCATGTTAGAAATGTGGTATGTTAACCAGATTTGTGTGGAAAATTACTGATAATTGCTTGTTTATTCTTTTTCATCTTTAGCCTTATTTGGGTTGGATTAAATGTCCGTGTCCTGGGGTAATTTATTCTTTTACAGGGGCTCCTCAGTGGTTTAATTTACGTCTGTATGCACCCTGTCTGTGTTTTTTCTCCTCCTCATCTAAAGAAAATTATAGAATGGATTGCCTACTGTTTTTAGCTAAATGAAAGCTCGTCTGATCATTTTAGTCCTGTCTGGATGCAAATCCAAGTGATTTTCTAAACAGGTGCCATCATTGGAAAATAAAGATTTTTGGCCACTGCTACTAACCGTATTCAGTCTCTTAACATGTGGAGCCACCAAAAACCTTCACATATTACAAATCCAAAAATATTAAAGCTTTGCAAGTGCAATATTGAGAATTTACTATCAAAATAATCCATTATTAAGAAATTGGCAAAATCAGTGATATCGTCCATCCCTAATTTTTTGTGCTTTTGAGTACTTAAGATTAACTTAACTAAATGTAAACGTGAAAATACATGGCCGCTGTTTTTCTATTCTGAGCTTTTCCTCGGAGTGCACTGTTGTTTGCTTGTGTCTGTCATCGCTATCGTCATTTTAATGCTGTCCTGCTGTAGGAGTTTAAACACTGAAGAGTGGTGTAAAGTGTTAAAACACAGACATCCACCTGATAAACTAAACCAATCTGAAAAACGCATTTAGACATTTAGGGACTTTAGACATTACTACAGCCATGTCTAACATTCTTCCTGTGGACTCTCCATGGGGCAGAAGTAGTAGTTATGGTACACCAAATTATTGAACAAATCCAAATATTTGTAATCATGAATGTTGGCTACACGTCTGGGTTTATTATCTACTCAGAAGTAGAAGCAGTTATTTTTAACTGCAGTAAATACAAACACAATTAACCAAAATATGGTCAATAATGGTAAAATATTGTTTTTGAGGCGGTAAAGATTTGGTGGAGTTGGTGGGTACGCTCTGTATGCCTTTAAGAAGTGTTAAAATGCCCCATTTTTCCTGCTACTGCTGAAAGAGAAAAAATGAAAGTCAGTTGGGAAAATTACCTTTTGCTTTCTGCTTTAGCCACCCTACGGCTCCCACATTCTCCTCATTTTATGTTCGGTTGTTTGAAGCCATAAATAAATGCTGCCATGCTTAGGAACTCCACCTTGCTTCAGTGTGACTTTGCTGCAGTGATAAAGCACTTTAAAGGGACTGGATATCACCTCACAGCAGCTAGTCCTGACTCTGAGACCCTTTACAGTAAAGTTCCTCTCATCCCCATCTACATCCTGGAAACAGGATCAGAGGAGGAGGTGGCACATTCAACAACATACTGGGTCAGGTTTTTAAAAGCCAATATAGGTGCTAAAAGGAATGTGAACCCCAGTGAATGCTTCATTAGCTTGGCGCCAAAGTAAAAGCTATTAGCCTTGCAGATAAATTAAAGGCTACTTATGAAGTTACATTTGTTTTTCATTAAACACTGCTGTGAAAATGAATGACTATTGGATGCTCACAATTAAATAACAAATGTACCTTGCACAGTCATTTACTTTAAACAGAATTTAAAGACATCAGAACATCAATAACAACTTTTTAAAGCACTCACTGGTCACTTCATTAGGTACCTTGTATCTACACTCACTGTACATTTGGTGGTGGATTATTCTCAGCACCTCTGTGACACTGATGTGGTGGTGTGTTAGTGTGTGTTGCACACAGTAGAGTTGCTGATGTTAATAAACACTTCACTGTCCTGTGAGCACCAGTGAAGGACTAAAGGAGCAACACAAACTGCAGTAACAGATTAGCTGCTGTCTCTGACTTTACATCTACAAGCTGGATCATCAAGGTAAGTGTGTCTAATAGAGTGAACAGTGAGTGGACATAGTCTTTAAAATCTCCAGCAGCTCTGCTGTGTCTGATCCACTCATACCAGCACAACACACACTAACACACCACCACCACATCAGTGTCACTGCAGTGCTGAGAATGATCCATCACCCAAAAAATACCTGCACTGGGTGTCCTGAGAATCGAAGAACAAGGTGAAAGGATGCTAGCACAGTATACAGAGAAACAGATGGACTAGTCTGTAATTGTAGAACTACAAAGTGTAGATATAAGGTAAGTGTACCTAATGCAGTGCCCCATGAGTGTAATTTGCAAATATTTAATCACATGACCTGTACTCTTGATTTGTTGTTGTCTTGAAATTGAAATTTGATCATTAAATTAAGCAGTATGCAGTTCTTTATACATTATATTAATCTTTATATTTGTAATAACTTGCATGCCATGAAATTACTCTATGCTCTAAGGCTTTTTATTGTCCCACCCCAACATTGTTGTTCCAAGCTGGACATTCTAATAATAGCAGAACCTTTTTATATATGACATATTTCAAGTCCTTTTGTCTTAATGTTGATCAGTATGTTTCATAGCTTATGAGTTATCTGACCAATCATGCACAGTAATATCATGGTCAGTAGTAGTTTTAGCACTGTGGGCAGCTGCTGAGTCCTGCTGCAAAATAAAATCAGCATTTCTATGTCAGTGGCGGACCGTGCATTTCACACCTAGCCGAACCACAACTAGCAGAAATTAATTTATGGTTATAAAAACCATCTTAATATGCAGAAATACATTATAAAGAGTCATTGCATTGCAGATAGATGACTTCTGTAGCCTTAAGAACTGCCTTTATCGAATAAACAAACCAGGGGTGAACAAGTCTCCTTCTACTGCAGAAACCACTGGCACACATAAAAACATCAATAATAACCTCATAAACTTGCAATATTATTTAGGAAAATAGCAACATTTTACTCACCAAATAATCTGATTATTTGTAAACAAAATCCATCCTCCTCTCTTTCCTCAAAAACAATTACTCTGTTGTACAGATTATCCGTTCTTTTCTACTGACATCAAAACTACTGCTAAAAGTTGAGCCTTTGGCTCAACAAAATAGCTAGATTGGACCAATCTAGACTTTCCAGTCAATGGGTCTAAATATGGTGATGTTGCCATACGCCTGCTAGAGGGCCCTGGTGACACCAACTCTAAATCTGATTGGTTGAAGCAACAGTTTCATCGACATTTATTTTGTTTTAGAGGGCCTGCAGAACGAATTGTGGAGGCCTCGGGCAGACATCTTTGACTTTGACCATGCCTGGCAACAAATGATGGCTGAAATGTGATTGGTTAAATGCTTTAATATGAAAATACATGTCTGGAAACAGCACAACCATCGGAAAAGCTATATAAGGAAGCAGACAGACCTTTTGGAATTATTTAATAAGTATTCATGGACAAAATATAATTAACATCAGTTTGTGGTTCAGATATTTTTTAGGCCAGCAGAGAAGGTCTAGCAGGCCCTGACGGCCCACCACTGCTATAAAACTTGTCAGAAGATTGAATCAAGAAGTGCTCTAACATTTCGTGGTAGATGGCTATGTTGACTTTGGACTAAACTCAGTGGATCAACACCAGCAGATGACATGGCACCTCAAACCATCATAGACTGCAGAAACTTCACACTTCAGACACCTTGGATTATGTGTCTCTCCACTCTTCCTCCAGATTCTAGGAGCTTGATTTCCAAATAAAACATAACATTTTCTTTTATCTGAAAAGAGCAACTGTCCAGTTCTTTTTTTTCTTTTTAGCCCAGGTAAGACAATTCTGATATTGTCTCTGGTTCAGGAGTGGCGTGATATTAAGAGTGAAGCAGTTGAAGTCAAACACAATATTTATACTTTTTGTAATTTACGCAGAATATTATGAACAAACATTAACCTTTTCACAATATTAATTTTTTTATAGCTGTAAGTTTCTTTTGGAAGGAGTTTATAAGTATTATTCTTAAATAATATTAATGGTAAAGAGATGGGGATTCAGATTTTCATCTGAGCTACTTAGAATCCACTTCCAGAGCGGCACGGTGGCTTAGTGGTTAGCACGTTCGCCTCTCAGCACTGAGGTCTTGGGTTCGAGACCGTATCTGAGCGGAGTTTCCATGTTCTCCCCGTGTCTGCGTGGGTTTCCTCCGGGGTCTCCGGTTTCCTCCCACAGTCCAAAAACATGGTGATCACGTGGATTGGATACTCTAAAATTACCCTGGTGTATGTGAATGAATGAATGTATGTATGTATGTATGTATGTATGTATGTTGCCCAGATATGGTTGGCACTCTGTCCTGGGTGATCCCCCTAGTGCTCGATGCAGTCCTCCAGGTGGACGGTCGCTTCCGGTTGAGAGTACGCTGTGCGCGATTGGCTGCCGCTTCTCACCGGTGTGTGTAAATGGAGTGTGTTGATTGTAAAGCGTCCTTGGGTGTCTAGAAAGGTGCTATATAAGTATAATGTGTATGTATGTATGTATAGAGCAGCAGCACATTCAAATAATATTACATGGAAATCAAGCCTAACCCTTGAAGTAGAAGAGTCCCAGTCCTGCAGCCTCTCAATAGGAAAACAAATAGTTCAACAATGAAAATTCTTATGTAAATTATATTCTTGACCAACTATAAATGGATGTTTATCCTTCTAGTGAGCACTCAAATTTCCAAGTACTCGTTGTGTGAAAGAGGGATAAAATTATAGCAAAACAAAAGGGAAAAGAGATTTGTGTTAGAATTGGGGGCAAATACATTTCAAGGGCTACTTTTGCATGAAGAGCACATCTCCACATCCAAGCCCACCAGTGTAAAATAATGAGTATTCACTTTATGCCTTCAAGGTGATTTGTACAAATTATGTGAAAAAGGCTCAAGTACTCCTGTAAGGTATTTTTTGGTGAACTATAAAACAAGATACCTTACAGTCACAATGTAGAAAACAGAACCTAGACAACTGGACAGAATCCTGACTCCAGAGTGAAAAGTCTTATCAAAACTAGGCACTTGTCTTGGGGGAGTCTGGTACCTTTTGCCACTTAACATCTTGAAGAACTGCAACAGTCCCTTGGGAAACTCACAAGTATATGATGGAAAAAGAAAGCAACTCATGACCAACAAATTGTGATGACTGGGAAACCCTAGGAGCTGTTCGCAGAGAGTCAATCCTGCTTGAAATATAAGGCTGTTTCTGGAGGTTATCAACAACCAATCAACAATGTCCTTCCATCCATCATCTTATCTGCTTAATGCTGATCAGGGTCGCAGTTAATCCTGCTCCCCCTCATCAGGGCAGGGCAGGGTATTGCAGACTACCCTAGCTAAACCCAGGACAGGGAACCAATTAATATACATGGACAATTTAGAGTACCCAATTCACCTGACTTCCATGTTTTTGGACCGCAGGAGGAAACTGGAGACCCCAGAGAAAACTCACACAGACACGGGGAGAACATGCAAAGTCCATATAGATGGGGACTTTAACCCAGGACCTCAGCGTTGAGAGGCAACCGTGCTGTCCATGACTGTTTTAAGCACCACCATCTGAAACCACTTCTTTAAAATCAGGGTGAAAGTGGAGCAAGAACCTACCCAGAATCACTGGGCACAAGCCAAGAACACATCCAGAACAGGGTGGCAGTCCATTGCAGGGCCACACACACTCGCCCGATTGTTCTCATGCCAATCAACCTGTTTTTTTTTTTACTGTAAGACAAATCTGGAGCACCCAGAGGAAACGGCATGGGGAGAACACACCAAACTAATCACAGACAATGGCCTGAAGCAAAGAATAAACCCTGGACCACAAGACCCTGGGGCTGTGGAGCAGCAAGATAACTTGATCTTCCACTGTGCCATTCTGCTTTAAGCAAAACTCTCGATTTAGTTTTAATGATAAGATATCATGGACTTCACAAATCTTTTTTTTTTTTTATCTCGCAGATATCTCTGGCTCTGGAAGGCTTTACCTCACTGCAACTGTTCACTAATGCTGAATTTTGCAAAACTTTGGAAGAGTACAAAGTGATGAATGAACATGTGGATACCCAGTCAAAACATAATGGGCAGAGCCTGAGATGTATTACTCAATAGAATGTGCTTAATTGGCTGATCAGCTGCTCTATATAATGTGATCAATCATGTGATTGACTACCAAATATAATGTCATGAGTACTGAATAAATGTTTTAACCTTTTGACACCCCTAATATTTAGACTAGATATAGTTGCACTTTCTAAGGTTGTTTTGCAGTGCAGTTTTAGGTACACCTCATTTGCCCTTCAAAGACTAAGGTCAAAACAGCACGAATTTCCCTGGACATGGATTTTTAAAGATGATGAATGTTTTGCGTGTGAATGTTGTAGCATGTGGAAATGATTGTGATGTGCACTTGCTGCAAGATTAAATGGGAGCACAGCCCTTTGCACTTCATCCCAAACACACAAGAGAGAAATGAGATGCGGGGCTGAAGCAATAAAAACTTGCTGTCATGTTCCTGGAACCATTCAGCTGATGATATGTGACTTTGGATGTGGTGTATTATCATGCTGCAAGTGTCCATTCGAGTGTGGATAAACTGTAGTCATGAGGGGAACTTAGTAGCAGCAGTGATGTACAAAAATGCTATGCTGTTCAAATGTTCTTCGGTGGTTCAGGGATCTAATGTGTGCCAGGAAAACATTCCCATGATGCAAAAGAGCGTGAAGTTGTCTGACTAGGTCAGGCAACTTTTTTCACTCCTCAGCAGTTTAGTATTGTTGTTCTTGTGCTCACTAGAGAGACACTTTCTAGTTTGTCACAGACATCTGCTCCTGACATGGTGTTTGTATATTTGTGGCTCATTTGAGACATAGTTCAGTAAGCAGTGCATTGTGATGAGAGGATATTCTGTACTCCAGTGGATTTGGTTGTAATTTTGTCTTTCCACACCGTAGTCAAGTGGTATATGACTTTTTTGCAATCTACACTTTGTATGAAGGTGGTTGTGTAAATTGTGAAGCTACTGCAGATCAAATGTGGTTTTAATACTACTTATATACTTTAATAGCATGCTCATTCATGTATTTATCTAATCAACCAATCATGTGGCAGCAGCTCAGTGCATAAAATCATATAAATACAAGCCAGCAGCTTTGTGTAGTTTATCATATCAACCAACAGAATGGAGAAAAATTTGATCTTAATTGTGAGCGTGCCATGCTTGTTGGTAGGTTTTTATTTATTTATTTTAGAGTATCCAATTCATCTGATCAGTTTTTGGACTGTGGGAGGAAGCCGGAGTCCCAGGAGAAAACCCACGCAGACACGGGGAGAACATGGAAACTCCCCTCAGATGGGGACTCGAACCCAAGAGCTCAGCGCTAAGAGGCGAACGTGCTAACCCACCGTACCGCCTGAAGATGCAAATTTCTTGGGATTTTGAATTCTCTGGAATTTACTTAGAAAGGTACATCCATCCATCATCTACTTATTTTGGTCCCTTTGCCTTTTGGCTCAGCTCTCTCTTCACCAAAACAGACCAGTATAGAGTCCGAATGACTGCTCATGCCACACCAATTTACCTGTCAATCCCCTGCTTCTCCTTACCATAACTCATGAACAAGATCCTGAGATACTTACCACTTGAGGCAGAGACACCTTTCCAACTCGGAAAGGGAGCTCCACCTTTTTCTGGCTGAGTACCATGGTCTCAGATTTGGAGGTGTCGATTCTCATCCTGGCTGCTTCACACTCTGCTGCAAAATGGTCCAGTGAGAGATGGAGATCCTGGTTTGATGAAGCCAGCAGGTCTACGTCATCTGTAAAAAGAAGCCACCAAACTGGACGCCTTCTGCCACTTGGCTTTGCAGAGAAATTCTGTCCATAGAAATTATAGAATGGTAAAATAATGACAAACAATATCCAATGAGAAGCAGACAGAGTGCCTTATACATCAATCGAAAATGGCCAGACTGGTTTGATCTGTCAGAAAGGCTGCAGTAGCTCAGTACAATAGTGTTAAGCAGGAAAGCATCTCAGAATGCACATTAAATCTTGCTGCAGATGGGCTGCAACAACAGAAGATAACTTAGGGTTCCAGTTCTGTCAGCCAAGAACTGCACATGAGGCTGCAGTGGAGACAAGGTCAGTAAAACTGGACAGTTAAATACAAGAAAATATAGCGTGGACTGATAAGTCTCTGTTTTTACTGAATGACGCAAATAATAAGGTCAGAATTTAACACCAACTGCATGAACCCAGCATAGACCCAACCTGTGTCCACATTCCAGACTGGTTCAGGTGCTACAATAGTGTAGGGAATGTTTTCTTGGCACACCTTGGGTATGTTAATATCAATCACTACATGTACGCCACAGTTTATTGTTATATTGGTTTATTTGGAAATCACCGTTTTTGTGATGTCACTGAAGTCGGTGTTTTTACATATACCAGCCTATGCAACTACTTGGGATGTGCTAGAATTTGCAGTATGAAAGTGCACCTGGCAAATCTACAAGATCTGCTTGATGTAATCATATCAACATAAGCCAGAATATTAAAGGAATGTTTCCAATATCTTGTGGAATCCATGTCATGAAAAACTGAGCTGTTTTGGGAGCAAAGTGACACCCTACCTAATAAATAAAGTGCAACGAGAAAACAGCAACAACCTATTTTGTGAGTCCATCGTAATTGCTTTAAGTTGAATATATATATATATATATATATATATATAATATAATATAATATAATATAAAAAAAATTATATAATTCATGTTTTCAATTCATAATTCATTATTTCAATGTGTTTTAGCAATCTACCGGTAATAATTTGCAGTGTTTTTTGCTACTATAACACTAAAACCTAAAATTGTATTTAAACAAATTTAGTCATTGACGTCACCTTATCAAATATGAA
>BRDA01082665.1:0-11711 GCA_036984385.1 Crenuchus spilurus | reverse complement strand
ATTGTTATATTGGTTTATTTGGAAATCACCGTTTTTGTGATGTCACTGAAGTCGGTGTTTTTACATATACCAGCCTATGCAACTACTTGGGATGTGCTAGAATTTGCAGTATGAAAGTGCACCTGGCAAATCTACAAGATCTGCTTGATGTAATCATATCAACATAAGCCAGAATATTAAAGGAATGTTTCCAATATCTTGTGGAATCCATGTCATGAAAAACTGAGCTGTTTTGGGAGCAAAGTGACACCCTACCTAATAAATAAAGTGCAACGAGAAAACAGCAACAACCTATTTTGTGAGTCCATCGTAATTGCTTTAAGTTGTATATATATATATATATATATATATATATAATATATATAGACAATGTACTTTTGTTTTACAGTTTATTTTATTTATTTATTTTTGCTGTGACATGCTGTCTTGAAATAAATGGTGGAATAAAAAATAAATTAATACCTTGAGCTGGCCATGAAGCAGAATTTTTTGACAGCAAAGTGGGTAAAATGCTCCAGCCTCAGCCTGTCACATCCTGGATAGGCCTGCATTTACACTAAAGCGAATTTGACAAATTTCACACAGCCCGCATCCTATTAGCACAAGGCCCCTTTTCCAGTCAAGGTGGATTTTCTTTAGGTAACCATTAATAGCCACTGGCCAGGCAGCACCATTGACACAGTTCCCTCAAGTGAGATGGACTTATTTGATGATGTTCCCCTTCCTTATCCATCAGTCTCTGACAGCTGGGCTGAATGATGGTCTGTCTAGTCTGAAAGGACACACAAAGTACTGGAGCAGTCTCAGAACCAAAACTCAGCACTGCTTATCTTCTGCAGCGAGTTACTTCAGGCTTATGCAACACAGCACACTTTCTGTCTCTTCCCATAGGAAATAAAAAAACAAATAGGAAATCTCCGCTATACCTCAGTAGTTTCTCATAGACAACAGTAAGATCAGACGGAAACACAAATGTGACTATCTCAGGGAAAATATCTGAGCAGACGGAAATTTAAGATAAAGACCTTAGTAATCTCACATGTCTTCTCTGAAGGAATCTCAAAATGATCTCAACCATTTCTCATCCAGGAATAAGCGTCTTCTCAGTTTTGAAGATGTGAATGACTGTTGGGCCAGATATATGCTGGGCCATTAAGTCTGCTTTTCATTTCATTCTATGAATTTTACAAGAAACTCCATTAAGTCTCCTGAGCCATCAAAGAGCAGCATTTGAGCATCTGGGCTATTCCAGCAGGACAGCCACAGTGAAAACTAAGAAATGGCATCAATTAAAAGAAAGATGACTGATAGTTATTTCATTCAAACTCACTAGAATGCATGTGAAGTGACAGCGTGGTCCCACTGAGACATTTAAGAAAGAATAATTCACATTTATAATAATGGGAAATGACAGAAAAGCAATGTTTAGTGGGAGTCAGATGCATAATTAATATACTGATTAAAATTCATGATTTTATAATTTATGCGCTCTTGTAATCATTAATATGTGTAGCCTATTTATAGGTATAAGAACATCTCTGCAATCATTTTTTGCACAGTAAATCATTCCACTGTGATAAATGCTTGCAGATGAACAATTCTTAGATTTATTGTAAGTAATTTACCTATTTTTAGCTTGTTACTAAAGTCTTATAGTTATGAATGATAGCACAACCTGTTGATAGGAGAATTTCTAATAGTGAGTGTAAATATTTTTCTAATTATCTAATGTTTATATATACACAACTATTTTAATACCATTTGCATATGGCAGCTTCCCTTGTTTCCAGCTAACGGAGAGCATTTGCAGAACTTGGGCTCACATTATGTAAAGGTTCTCTGAATGTTAGAAGCAAACATTCTCAAAGTAACATTAATGGAATGTTCCAATGACATTGCATGACCTTGAGTCCTTCAAAGGTAGTAAGAAAAACATTTTATGTGTGACATATCAACCTTCTTCTAATGGCGTTAATGGCGTTGTTCCAACTTAAAGAGCCCATATAATGGAAAATCCAAATTGTCCTTGCTTTTTTTATTTAAATGAAACTTGACTCATAAAGATAGTTAAAGTTCTCTTCCTAGTCTGTATATGAAAACAGCTGCAAAAACAGGTTATTTGGAAATTAATGTTGATGAGGTCATATAAGCCAATGCATTTACATATATATCTCTATTCATCCTACTGCAGGTTGGGTCCCACTCTGTACATTGAAGGACTTTGGCCAGGATTGCTTTTTGAAGGTGGCATAACAGGGCAGCCAATCAGAACAGACATCTACATGCTTCAGTCTTAAAGGCGCAGTATGAGGGATTTAAGGGATAATCAAGGAATTCAATGTCTGTATTATACAAATTACGATTAATTAATGAATAGTTGTATTTTTTGCACATTAGTATCCATTCACAGCCCATCCTCCTTTACTCTGCTTACTTTTCCTCTGGGTCCCCTCCATATAGATCTTTTATTTTGAGGAAAAAGCCAAATATTTGTTAAAATGAGGTTTTATCACATTTTAATTGTGTATTTTCTATAGTTTATGAAATACAATGAAATTGTAGTATTATTTTTGTACTTTTTTATAGACTAATATGTACAGACCCATTCCATAAAATTTGAATATCATGGAAAAGTTGATTAATTTCCATAATTCCATTATTAATTTCTGGAATTCCATAATTCCAATATTCAAATTTTTTTTAATCCTGTTTTTGTGGGTTTTATGAGCTGGAAGCCCAAATTATGTGAAAATAAACAAATAAATACTTGAAATCGTTTAAATTGTGGGCCCTGAATCTATAATCTATGAAAGTTTAACTTTTTGAATGGAATTATGGAAATTAATCAACTTTTCCATGATATTCAAATTTTTTGGAATAGGTCTGTAGGGTGAGATGCAAGCAAATCTGCTTGTACTGTTACTTCTTTGCTGTAAAGCACTCTTAACCGACTTGTAAATAAGAAAGTCAGGATTTGAATACAAACATGATGATGTAACCAGCTGTATGTGTTTAAAGAGGTACCCCAACACTCCCAAAAATAAGCAAAAAAAAGTGAAAGTAAAAATCACTGCAACATGCCAGGAAAGCTTGGCTTTCTCAGTTTTCCGAAGAGAGGATTGACACCTGCTGTGGAGTGGAGTGGGGTGGAGGGTGGCATCATGATGCTGGCTCAACGTTGTGATGTCTGTCAGCCATCGGAGATGGATGATGGCATTGTCTATCAGCACAAGCCTACTGTCCACAATTTCAAAATTCAAGGAAAAATGTTACGATGACATTAAGGGGAATGTTTTAGAGTAAAAATGTATTAGCTGGAGAATGTTTGATAATTATTGGCTCAATTAACATATTTACATTTAATGTTAAGAGTAAATTTGGCCTTCTCCTATTAGGCTACCATTGTAGAAGGACAATTTTTTGTTACCCCAGTGTGTTTGGTAGCCAATTGACCTGCCCATTCATTGACTCTTTCTATTACTTGTGATGTCCCTGATTCTAGGAGGGTGTAGACTAACACAGGCCTCCTCCGATGCATGTGAAGTCAAGCTCCGCCTTTTTAAGAAGTGCTGCCGATACATCACTGCCGGACAGCCAATGCGCTCTGAAGAAAGCGCAGGATAGTCAGTTAGCACATAGTAGTGCTGGGGAGAGAGTGCCATCTTACCTGCCCAGAGAGAGTACGGCCAGTTTTGCTCTCTCGGGCCCCGACTGCCAATGATGAGCAGCATGACCTGGGTTTCAAAGTCATGATGTTCTGGTCATAGTGACGGCACCTTAATCCGGGGTGTCACCTTAATAAGGGGTGTCACCTTAATAAAATTTTACAAAAGCTTGTAAAGAGAAAAAGCTGAGCGAACGCTGCTCTTTATAGACTGGTCCCGGCTGGCATTTTTCTTTATTGCATGCACAATACAATGTAGCAAGGAAATGTTACATTTACCAAAAATATATTTAAGCTGGTGTTTGTCCCATGCTGTCGTAAAAAAAACACTACCAGCTATATTTACATATACTGTGATTCACACCATGGCACCACTTCCTTCTATCGCAGAACACAGAAAGGAGTAGTTCAATAGGTGTCACAGCTAGCCTGTCAGGATTTGACAGTGTTGAAGCTCACTAACCTCTAGAGAGAGAGAGAACAGGTAAATGTGGCGGAAGCACAGCTCCCCGCAAGTGTCCCTTACTTAAGTAATGCAGCACCTATTTTGGCTGTATGTCAGGATTTAAATGATGTATTTATGCAGTGTAACCTTTCATGTATATCAACATCAACTAGATTTTGATCGATTTTGTCGTTTCAAATGTTTTTGTGATTCGCTTTATAGGTTGCAGAACGGTACTGTAAGAGCTGCAGCAACTCAGAATTTTTATTACGATGGGTTATATGGACCTCCCGGCTCAGACCATTGGCTCCAATTATCCGCTGTGAAAATAACATTGCCCCCTATGTCAGGCTGTCAGCTTTCATCAGGCCTTTCTTGTGCTCAACATGCTATGTAGCAGCTACCTGCCAGCCATGCTAATCAACTGCGATTGTACTGTATGTTACATCTAGAATAGCATTTTCCGACAAAATGCTAAGAAGTGTTTTTTTATGTTTATTGACCATTTTTCCACAGGAACATCAAACTTAGACATGATAAAATAAAGACAAATGGGTTACTAAATTTGGAATAAAACACAAAAATAAGCATAATTATAATATACATTACGCTTATTTAACACAATGCAGCACAAATGAAACATACAAAAGAGATTTTTTATACAATTTATACAATTGTGGTTGCTACCCAGCGTAGTAGAAAATTCCTGGCAGCAACATAATGGCTACGATTACTTATTGTACATGGCAAGTGAACTCCAGATAAATGAACTCAATTCCAGACTGTGTGACTGACAAACAGCTACATTTAAATCTTGCTTTAGGTTGCAGTGGCATATTTCATAAAACAGGATTTTTATTAAGCCTAAAGCCAAAACCATACAATGGGAAAAGAGCAAGATATTCCTATTGGACAGTCTTCGATGCTGGGCTTAATCTTAGAAATCCTTTGTGGAAATCTCCCCTGGATCATTGTTTTTGTAGCATATAAGAACAGACCTCAGCCATGCCCCAGTCACACCTGAATTGGATATGGCTCCATGATACTTGTGACATTCATCGCAAAGACTACAGTACGCCGAAGTTTGGAACAGCAATGCAAACTTATCACTGTAATGAATCTTCGATCGATGTCTCAAAGCCATAGAGCTCCAAATGGCCAGTGAACAAGCGAGACAAGAAGGCAATCGCGACATTCTCAGTGGAACACACCGCCGCAGAAACCTCTGCCACTTCTGAGAAAACATTTCTGCAAGGTATACAGCAATACTCTCCTCAGATTAAAAATCCATTATTTATTACCAGGCCAACATTCTCAGCTGCTGTTCGAAAGCCAGATTACAAAAGAAATATGAGGATTTCAATTTTGAGCGTCACAGAAGGTAAAACATGAGGGTGAGTTCGTTGCGATGGATTGGTGTTTTCATATTGAAAACAGTTATTGCAAAATTTAATATCGATACATATATCGGTATCAAAAGTTTGATACTTACACTCAGATGCATATCACGTGATAGTATTTTCAGCATGTGACTGCAATAAATGCATCAATTTTAAATGCATATTGTCAAAAGTTCATACTGGGTTTTTTTTGCACATTCTGCACATTTTTGCACAAAACTGCTGCATGTTTCTGCACTCATTTAAATGCTAAAAGCCATTAGAATGGAAAAAACGCATATGTAACTAAGTGAATCACACACGCACTGTCAGACTCGGTGCCGTTTCTGTGCGTGTCAGAGAGCCCTAGGGGCCTAATGGGTCCAATAACCAAGGCAGCCAAAGTGTCCTTTGCTAACCTTTATTTCCCAATGCTGATATGATATACATAATTCAAAAGACAAAGTCAGCCACTGTGAAGAGCAAACGAATACAGCTCTAGGAACATGGAGCTACAATTACTCAAGAAACACATTTCCAGAGGAGCCCTTTAAGGTCAAATAATATGGCATATGCTTCATTTACAGACCATTAAATTACACATTTAACTTCTTTCTAACCACGCTACACCCAAGTCAGGTTTGGACATTCAAACACAGTAACACCGAGACACAGTCAAAACACAAGGACAACTAAGTTAGTGTCTCAGGGTATAACCACAAACCATACTGACAATGTACAGTACATTGAGTGTTAAAGGTCTCTTGTCAATGGCAGAGGGACTGCGAGGGACTGAGAATAGCCAAGCCCAAAGCACAGTGTTTAGGTATCGTAGTACCACCAATGTAGGCACTTGGGCAGATACGTTGTAAGCCTAAAACTAAAGAACAAGGCAGAGTTTAAATGAACAGTATTTGGCAGTGATGCTTTCTCTTCACGGCTACAGTAGTTCCTCCTGAGTCTTTTACGCTTCACTGTAATAAAGACAAGGCAAATAAACAGGCTTATCAATCCCCTCTTCAGCCCAGTCCTCTGTATCAGCACTACATTAGCACAGAAATGGACAAATGAATACAGGAAATGAAGGGAATTAAGCACCTGCAGGGAAACACAGCGAGGATGAATTTACCTCTGTGGAGTTTTTAGAACTCAGAGGCACAGGAAATGCTGGCTGAAGCACACTACAATCTGCTGAATAAATGGATTTACAAAATAGGTGCAAATAATGAACGGGACCATAGAGACTGACACTGCAAACATATTCAATGACGATTTAAAAAATGCACACATCCTACATTGTCAAAATGGCCTGCTTTACATTTTGAATATAAAAGAAAAGAAACCAGCAACATGTATTTTGTTCAGGAAGGAGTTCTTCTAGTTCAGCAAATGTGATGAGCTTTAAGGCTTGCTGTTGTGCCATCATAACTGTGCCCCATTAATCAAATACATTCATGGCCAGAAACTTCCAAACTGCATGGAATATTTTGTTCTACTGGTGCTACAGAACAGTGCTGATTGTGTCAAAATCTTTGCTGATTTGGGAGCTGCTTGGCAGAGACTTGAGGTACTCCAGATGCCGACGGGCATCCTCCTGGTTGTGCCGTACGTAATAGATGACGTACGCGATAACCATCGTGAACCAACCAAACATGGTGACAAACATGGCCACGTCGGTGGTTTTGTGATGAAAGTTACAGAAGTTGATGCCCGAGTCCAGCACCTGGATAACGGGCTTGCCCGAGTACTCTTCTTGGACTGAGGTGTGACAACTGACCTCATTGACAGTCTCTGGGTCAAGCCGGAGTTCACGCAGCACCTCCTGCAGTGTACACTCGCAGTGCCAAGGGTTGTTGGCCAGGCCAATTTTGGCATGAAGACGAGCGAAGGCCTCCTTGGGTAAGGTGCGGAGGCGGTTGTGGGAAAGATCAAGGACACGCAGGCTCTCGGAGATGCCCTGAAAGGCTCCAGCATCCACGGTCTCAATGGCGTTCCGCGACAGGTCCAGCTCCTGCAGGCGGGGGAGCTCTTTGAAAGCCTGGCTGGGGATCTTGGTGATGTGATTGGCCGAGAGCAGCAGGGACACGGTGTCGTGAGGCAGGTCAGTGGGGATGTCTTCCAGGTTGCGTGAAGAACATTGCACTACCACCAGGCTGTTCCGCTCCGTGCAGAGACAACTCTTGGGACACGCAACTGCCATGGTGCTCAGGAAAAGCATGACGAAATGCAATCCAGACATAAGGGAACACACTGAGGGTAAGAAATGGCTGCTGGACATATAAATACCCCCAGGGAAAGTCATGGTTTCCACCACGCTAGAGTTCAAGGACAGTCATCATTTATCCATGTGCTGCGGGAGTAGCATTCAAATGACCTCAGAGGCATTCCCACAGTGCCTTTCCTTCTTGTTAATCCATTAGATCAGATGGATGAGTTAGACTGCCATGTGTTTAATGTGATCATACTGAAGTTGGGAGCTCAGCGATGTGTACACTCTGTGTACGGCAGTTCTGTGCAAGGGCCTTGGAAAGAATCCAGAAGGGCACGTTGAGCTGGGAGAGGCAGTTAAGTGTTGGAGAGATGCAGACGCAAGAGCCAAGTTTTAAGTAAAATGTGAAAGCAGTGTGGTGAGGTCGGGCCAAATTGAGCTGGCATTCTCTTGGAAACTGAAATAACAAAAAAGAAACAAGCTTAAAAAACATGTTTACACAGCTGGTTAAAAACAACATATTATATGCTGAAATTATGAACACTTACGTGTACAATATGTACAACATCTGGAATATACAAATCCAGGCTCTGTCTACAAGTGTGTCCTATCAATTGTTAGGTTGGATAACCTTTACAAAATTACACATTGGCAAAGTCCCATTAATCAAAACCATTCAAAACAGAAGCAGATATGAGATTCATCTTTTGATCTCAAATCCAAAGGTCTGTACTGTAGAGCAAAGAACGTCCAGTCTAGTATGTTCCAATACTTCTGAAAGAGACAGTAATGAGAAATGAACTCAAGCTCAAAATAAAGAAATGGAGTGTTACAGTAATGCATCTCCAAAAATAGAACATCATGAAATACTTTTATTTCAAGCACTTTTTATAGTTTATGTTGATACTGTTTGAAATAGTAATTTACTCAAACTGCAAATTCTAATAATTTGAGATTCTGCACTCTTAAAATTGATATTTCTTCAATGGTACAGAACCATGAACATTCAAAGAACCCAAAGGTTTCTTCAGATTGATAAGGAATGTGCTGTAGATTGTTGTAAACAGAACTTGGTAACAGTTTATAATAACTTTCATTAATAGCTCATTAACTAATGATTAATAACTGAACAAATCATTAGTTCATGAGAATTTGAACATGAACAAATGTTTATAAATGACAGTTCATGTAGTTACTAATGACTGTATTCATTTTTGCAAATGTTAACAAATCATTAGTAAATCATTAATAAATCATTTGTTAATGAAATTCTCATGAACTAATTATTTGTTCACAGTTATTAATCATTAGTTAATGAGCTATTAATGAAAGTTATTATGAAGTGTTTCCCAGATCTTTTTAGAAAATGGTTCTATATAGCACCAACAAGGGTTCTGATATAGTAACAATGTCAAGTATGTAATAATAGAAGAACCCTTTTTGGTGCTATATAGAACCATCTCCAAAAGGCTTCTATATAGAACCATCTACAACACATTATCATCAATCTGAAGAATCCTTTCACCATGCAAAGAGCCCTTTGTGTTCTTTGAGTGTTCATGGTTCTATATAGAACCATTTTCTTTACTAAAGAACCCTTGAAGAACTACCTTTAATGTCAGTTTTCACAGTGATGTTTTGACGTGGTTAAGCCAGTGTTAGCTCTGGTAAATTCATTGTCATTTCCAACCTGCATGGTTTTATTTGACTATGTAACCATAGACCATCACAGTCATATAGTATTTAAACCTGAACATGGGAAAGCCACTGCTATGTTGTAAATCTAAACTCCAAGAAATATGCTGAAAGTGGTAGCACATCATTTATGAAACTGTATGAGCATACAAACACATGTATGCACACATATTTATGGCTCGCATGGATATGCACAGGTGGGTGTTGAATAACCTAGCAGCTCAGAGGGCATCTCATATTTCTTCATATCTGAATTTAGTGGTATTGATTTTATAGTGCAGTTGCTTTATATTCAGTGAGTCACACTACCTGAAGACCTTGAATGGAAACAGCCTTTTCCCTATAAATGAGCAAGCTATACTGATGTAATTACATTATCAAGGGCAATCCGAGTAGCTTTAGGAAGATTATATTGTAGACACATGACATTAGAGTAGGTTACATGGTCGTGACACTTAATCTCATTCAAAAATAAGTTTATTTAGTATTAATTTGTTGTATCTGCATCTTAATGATAGTGACAGTGTTCTGAGAAACAAAGAGGAAGTCATTAGATGTAGCTCAGGTGTCTCTCCATCCATAATGACCAGGACGGATGCAACTGAAATTGACTGAATCCCAGCTCCCCCATGTGGAACACTCACACATCTGTCACATAGGGGACACAACATTGTCATGGTCTAAATTCACTGCTCCAAAGTTCGCCTCTCAATCAGCAGAACAGATTCACTAAAAACCATCTCGACTAATGACGATGCATCCAGAGACAGAAAACATTATCAGTAATTCAGTTATGGCCCCTATATGCCTGAAAATCCATTACATAATGCAGTCTTCCACATGATTTATCACTGTTACTAAGCAAATGAAAAGAAATAGACGTTTGAAGATAGAGAAGTTAGAGATTGTATAAAGAAATCTCGAGAATACATCTTCATTACCTTCAATTGTTACAATATCTGACCCAGTTTCCCAACAACATTATCAGCAGATCTGACTGAAGTTTGCATGTCAGCATGCAAGAATGGTCTACAGACCAAAGCAAACAGTGAGAATGTGGCAAAAGCTCTTAGACAAGAGAGACTCTCTAAAGCTACTGCAATGCAATTCAATGTGCTTCACCTGAACTGTGCAAATGGAAGAGCTTCAAGGAACATGAAAAAGGCAAAAAGGATATGAAAGTTAAATGGAATAAATAAGTGATGAGTTGTTATAAAAATGCCAGCAGAAGGTATACGACAGTATGGAATATGTTTTTGCCTCTTTAAAAATTTAAATCCAGCATCCACAATTATTTTTTTCATTATTAAGTGTTTTGTCAATATTTTAGCATATTAAATCACTATTTTGATATATTGTATGTCAAAATATCTTAGTATCTCATAATGGCTTATCTAAAAAATAATGAGGTAATGCTTTAAAATAACTGGTATATCAAAATAGTCAGTACCCACCAAATGCCTTAGTATCTAAAAAAGATAAGATTACATCAGAAGATAACATAGTATCTTAAAATAATGACTTGGCATACCAAAAGTAATGAGATATTCTCAAACAATGGCTTATTTACTCAAAATAATTAGATAATGCCTCAAAATAATGACTTAGTATCTCAAAATAATAATTCATTTACTCAAAATAATGAGTAAAAAAAATAAATAAAACACACACAGTACTCCAATGATACAGCCTCACAAAGTATGACTTTGTATATACAAATAATTAATGATCTAGGATTTAACAAATTAGAATAAATAGCAAAATAATAACATCTCAAAATAATGACTTAGTAACTCAAAAATAATGAGACTATCTGAAGTGGTGAAGATGAGCTTCCACATAAAGATTTCCACATAAAATCAGAAACTTCCGGTTTTATCAGTAAGTCTTCTGTTTACATAATGGCGAACTTATACATGTTTTAAAACACTCGTTTATTAAACCTGCTCAACTTCACACAAGTTAAAAGCACATCCTGACCACGAACAATCGAGTTCTCACAAAACAGGGACATAAATATTAGCAGAGTGCACAAATAAAGAAAATAAAGCCAAAACAAGCCCCAAACATCTCGCTTTAGTTTGGCTAAAGTACAAGTCAGAGTCCGTTACCGTGGTGACGGTTATTCCAGCGCGCGCGGGCTGAATGGAGCGGCTCTCTGCACTTGTTGCCGCACGGCTCGGCTCCTCTCTCACCATGACTCCAGTACAGCACAGCACTGCGCTGTGCCGAGGCCGCTCAGCCTATAACAGGAGAGCTCTGCGCTGATTGGCCGCCGCGTGCGTCAGGCCCCGCCCTCGAACAGCCCTAGGGCGGAGC
>BRDA01082663.1:0-15539 GCA_036984385.1 Crenuchus spilurus | reverse complement strand
TCTCTCTCTCTCTGACTCTGTCTCTCTCTCTGACTCTGTCTCTCTCTCTCTCTCTGACTCTGACTCTACCACTCTTTACCTCTCTGTTTTCTCTTTCTCTGTGTAAGCTGAAAATAGAGCTCTGTAGTGTTGTCCTTCTTGCCCCCCTTACCTCCTCACTTGTCCTTAATGTGTCCATCTGTTGTCTGAGAGTCAGTCTGGGCTTTGCCGTATTGATCTCATATCGATCAGCAAGGCTCGGTGATGCCCTTGCGAGTCAACGGAGCTTACTGAAGACTTTGAGCCCTGTCAAACTAACACCTCTCTAAAATGTTCGCACAGGCCGTTCCCTGGGCTGGATTAAAGGCTTTGTCTCTCTCTTTGCATTTATATCTGTCTCTCTAGCTAGGTGGTTAGTTCACAAAGTAGCCTGACTGGGCAGTCTGAGCTAGTGTGATACCAAAAACTGTAAAATACCAAACCACCAATGAAAGGACATGAAATTATTTTTCCACTTACCTCAATAGTTACTTAAATATCCCAGTAATTTCTGTCAAAATACATTACCAAAACTTCTCTCAGCTCACTCAGTCCTCGTCTAGATATTTATGAAGGTCCCACAGACTTGCCAGTATGATCATGAACTATAGACTTTAAAACCCCACAACCATAAAGAGGCTCTTCAGACTCAAATGTAGCTTCTTTAGAGCTGTGAGGCTATTGTTGCTGTCACTAGAACTCAATAGTTCCCAAAATATACTTGTTTCTTTAAAATGAAATCACCAAAACTTAGTCATCCAAATCTTAATGAAGGTCGTGCAGACTAGTGGATGTTTAGGACACAGTATGACTTACTGTGAACTATAAAATGAATAAAACGTCACCATTATGTGCAGACATATTAGACAGCAGCAGCAGATGATGACGGTTTTATCTATTTTTATAGTTGGTCAAACATTCTTTTGATTCTAACAGGTCATAAGGCTAATTTGTGAAATGAAGTTAGTGAATGTAAATGAATGAAATAAAGTGGAATTTGTGCTTTCTTGCCCTTTGTACACTGAGCTCTTCTCCTGGGTGTTTAATCAATGACATCATTATTTGTCTCTTGTTTGTTTTTGCCTTTCATCTCTCCTTCCTTTTCTCGTCCTCCCCGCACCTGGTCTGCAGAAGGTCCTGTCACACTTCAACCTGCTTTGCCAACATCCTGATGGTTCCTTGTCACAGAGGTGTCCTCATTCTAACCTAACCTCCAGCACCCAACCTCTAACATCTACTGTTATTAGTGCATCTCCAAAAATGAAAATATTGTGGAAAAAGTTCATTTGTGTTCATAATTTAATTCTAAAAGTTAACCTGTCATATATTTTACATTCATTACATGCAAAGTAAAACATGTCAAGCCCTTTAATGTTGATACTGCTTGATTAGTAGTTTACTTAAACTGGAAGTGAAATATTCTAATAATTTGTGATACTGGATTTCTGATTTTCATGATCTATAAGTCATACTGATGAACAGTAAAACAAAAAAATGTCACTATATATATAATGAATATAAAATATGACTGATTACATCACTGAATTATAAACACACAAGTTTTCATGGGATGCACTAGTAGCTGTGCCAAACACCAGTGCTGTGATTTTACTGCTAAGTCTAGCCACTGCAGTAGACCTTACCATATTTTTATTTTACTAGTGGTGTCAAAGTTAAAAATGACTCGCAGCACTAATCTTTTTAATGCCGGTACTGCAGTTTCTTTAGACTGACTTTTTAGACCATATGTAGGTTTGAATGCATGGTCACTCTTATTGTTAGGAATGATAATATCATGTTTACCTGGTTCCCATAACCTCCAGTGATCTCATTATTTTCACATCATATAAACCTGCATGCACATCTTAAACTTAAGCTTATTTTCTTCACTCATACAGATACAACTGACAGGCATGGCTCTATAAATGACTTTAAACTTAATAAAGTAAATGTGAATAAAATCGAATAAAATAATGTGATTTATGGCAAGAGTCAAAAAGAATGAACTTTCGTTGAAATCCATGAAATGTTTGACCCAAAGAAACTCCTCTAGAGGTGTGATTGGTCAAGATGCTCTGAGCACACCGTAAAGACTGATGTGATTGGTGAGAGAGCTCATTTGCATGTTGCTGATAAGGATGAGAAAACAATATATTCTGCAGCTCAAACATCTACAGCAGTCTCAAGTCGTAGGTTTTGTGTTGGTACGAGTGACGTGCTGCTCCTTCACAGAAGGCTAATGCTATTAGCATGCCTAGCGTAGCAAGCTGTCAGAGGAAAACAGCAGTGACCTTTAAGATAATTCTCCACACAGAGCTGCGTTCCCTCGGGACAGTTTTAAGAGAAACTGGTGCTAGCTGGGCTATTTTGGTGACTTTTTTTTAAGGTGCATCTGTTGCCTTAGCAAGCTGAAGAAGCCCCACTTATATTTAGACGAAAAACTAGATTATGGTGCTTTGTTTCATCCATTGGGGAGTTCCTGAATTGATGCACTCTGGGAGATGTATTTTTTGCCTGAAAAAGTAATGACGCTGACTAACAGTGGCAAAATAAGTACAGTATGCGTGTTACGCAATCAGTTAAAACCGTAGCCTGGTTCTTTCAGCTCGGTTCAAGTTCAGATTCCGATCTTATGAGGTCAAGTTCATTGTGAAGCACAGTGAAAGTATGCAATAACTCAAAGCTGATGCCTGCATGTGACTCTCCCCGACAGGATGCTTAATTTAACCAAATTCAGGTGTTGAACATGACTGAGAGATTATTTATTTCTCTATTTTTTTTTTTTCTTCAGCAGTTTTCAAGTGGTGGTTGCCGTGGTGGTTTGGCTCATCCTCGCTGATGTGCCATTTCTCAGACGCTTCCTCCTGTGGTTTTGTCCTGTCCGATTTATTCTTGTCGGCCTTTTAGCGGGCGAGTGCAATCCATCCCCTTTCCTCTCCAGCCACTGCTCTCTTTCCTCTTTTATCCCTTGTTCCTCACACCCCCCCATTCTAGCCACGTAATGGATCTGTCTGTCTGCTAAAGCTCCTGTCTCTTTTGCTTGCCCTTGTCATCCTTTCCTCCTCATGCTTCCCCCAATGTTCCCTCCGATTCTGCTAGTTTTCTGGCCTCCTTTTCTCGACAGAATCAATCTCTCCTCTTTTGTGTTTGTTCTACTTACATTTCTGCTGAATTCACGCTCCTCTGCTGTACAGTGACCTCACTGTCGTTCCTCTACACTCCTCTGCTCAGTTTTCATTGTGTATTGGGTATCAAGTGTTGAAGGTTGAATGTAGTCTTCTGTTTTGTGTCCTTCTTCCTAGAGAAACATTCTACAAGTACATCCAGACTTTTGGGCCTTCTCTAAGGGCGTTTTCACACCAAAAGTATTTGGTAAGGTTAAAGTGTTTGCCCCCTTGGTGCGGTTTGTTTTGTCCAGTGTGAAAACAGTAATTGAAGTTGGGTGCGGATCAAACGAGACCTGCGATATGAGGTGGTCTCGACCCGATCCCAAACAAACTCTGGTGCAGTTCGCTTGTGGTGAGAACGTGATCCGACCCAATTATGATGCAACTCCACAAGTTACAGCTAAACGGAGAGCCGGTTAGAACTAAAACTGTACTGGTGCTGTTGTCACACGTCACTAACCCACCACATGGACTGTTTCACCTGGCACTATCTCACGTGAGGGCTCTCAAGACAGTTAAACAGTGGATTGGAGCTGTGACTTGGGACAGGTGAGTGCCAGTAGGTGAACACTGCACGGCAACAGCAGCAGCACAGTGACAGTTTTTGCTCTGCTGCTGCTGCTGTAATGTCTTGTTTCTTGCTTCCACGCCAGACATCTGTGGCCAATCAGAGGAGACGGTGTGTTCATGTGGTTTGTTGGGGCGCATTTTGGTGCCTTTAGGTTTGTGCCTGTGTGAAAACAAACCAAATTGCGGGGGAAACACTCCAAGGTAAACAAACTAGGTCTGATTCAGACCAGAGAATTGAACTACCAGTGTGAAAACGCACTAAAATGGTAGTGTTGTGCTTTGGTGATGATGTATCAGTTGTGAAATACATAGTATAGATATTTAATGAATAGTGTGCATACAAAGAGCGGTGGCAAGCAGTGGTTCGTTTTGTGTTGGGGTTTAAATTCCAGACCACTAGATGAGTGTTGTCTTTTGTCTTCAGCCATTTGATTCTTCAATTACCATGGAAATGAGTAGCATAAGCATAAGAACTAGTGCTGGGCGATAAAACAATATAGAGTTTTTTCACGTCGGGACAATAGAATTCGATAAGCATTAATGTTCGTTTCCATTTCGCGTCTAAGCAGCTTGACAGTGAGTTCTGACCACCAGCGCAGCCAAAATGCACTGTTGTGTTTAAGACAAGCTGTGATTGGCCGGGTGAGAGAGCATGAGATCAATGTGTGCTCCTCTGTTTGTGTGAGGAGAAGGGGGGGGGGGCTCGCTGTGTTTAGCTTGGTTCTCCTGCCTGTTATGTTGGAGTGGCTGCGGCTGACAGCTATTGTAAGTTTCAACAATAAAGCGACGACAGTAAACGTCTTTCTCGTGCATCCTTTCAATGCGTCCAGCCGGACGCTACAATATTATGTTCTGTCAGTAAACAATTTAATATTTTAAACAGTAACATTTCATGTATTTAGTCTGATGTTTTTAGAAAGATGTTGTTTAAAACTATGACGGTGTTAGAAAATTTTATGTCGTGATAATTATTGAGATTGATCAATATAGAAAAATGTATCGTGATAACATTTTTGGCCATATCGCCCAGCTCTAATAAGAACATCACCTCACAGTTACATATTGTATCACCAGGTTCTTGCCAATATGCAGCTATACAGTCGAAGTATAGAAACTAAACTGTAAATACAGCCTGTATTCACCACTGAAACTGTATGGACGTATAGAAACTTGGGCACGGAAATTGGTGAAAGCAGCTCACTGTGCATACAGAGCAAACTGAACCAAAACCCTCGCAGCAATGCTAAGACCTTACTTTTGACTCTAATGTCCCAACAACATAATGAGTTAGTTTCCCCTTCCGTAACTCAATGCTGTCTGCAGTTTCCTTCTCTGGACAGCTCTGTAGCCTTACTACCATTTCATTTACTATTAGAATCAAATGTAATTATTTGAACTGTATTGTCTTAAACTGGATAAGAATGGAGTCTGAGCAGCTGTACTTTTCTCCAAGAGTCTGCAGATCTGGAAACATGAATGTATTTAAGCTGCTAAACATTTCTTGTGGTTCCATAAAAGCCTCATTTATTTGCATGACTTTAATTATCTATAACGATGAATGTTGTTTGCAGTTATCAAATTTATAAGTAATTTTTAGTCTTCTGGAATATTTTTAAGCTGAAAAGCACTTAGACATCAACTTAACTCAGATTTGCGCCACAAAAGGGTACCCTTCAGCATGCTCAGTTCTATTTGTTTGGGGCTCAAACATCCGTAAAGAACTGAAACACACTTATTCTAACTGAATATATTGTTTCTTTGAAGCAGAGTCTTTCATGAGCTCAAAATAGTCTCAACTTGAATAGAAAGAAGAGGGTTTCAGCTTTCATGTGACTCCTCCCCCTTTTTGTGTGTCTTGGAACATCAACACTTGGAAAGTAATGATGCTCTCAATGTAAGGACTAGATGATGGTCTCATGATGGGAATTTAAAGCAAATAGTGGGAGAAACAAAGTGCTTTTTCTGTGGTCATTCATTTTTGGCTCTGGTTTGAAACTAGCCATTAATGTGATGTGGCTATATGAGCTTTTAGCATGCGTGCGTGTGTGTGTGTGTGTGTGTGGGTGTTGGAGCCTGCGTTTGGTGACCACGTGGAGACAGAGAGTGCTTTGTGTGTGCCCTACTTTCATCAGTTACACAGTCTTTTGTGTATGAGTGAAAGAAAGCCTTGTGTCTCTTACCTGAGTGAAGGTATATACGACTGAGTGTTTCTTTTCTTCATCATTTGAGAGAGTAGATGAGTGAGCACTACACTAGCAGCTTTCTTCACCTGAGCGTTGGATGAATAGGCATCAGTACCTATCTCTCTAGAGAATTGGATGAGATCAAAGACGTGAAAATAGTTACATAATGAGGTAGAACCGTTGGTCTTCCAACAGACATTTCCTTCCTTAGAAAGCAACTCTATAAACGTTCTTTTTATTTTCCGTGTGGCAAAAACTCATTATGCAACCCAAACCTCATTATAGCTGTGAATCGTCATGATAAAACAGGTTTTTCCTGCAGAACATCTCTATGGAATTTCACAATGGAACTGTTTGTGCTGTCATGTGTTTTTCAATATTTAGAGACGTTCTAGATCTTTAGAAAGCAGCTTAGAATACAGGCTGTACAGCACAGCTACACGATCTATATATAGAAACGAAACATTTCAATTTTGCTGGCATTTTTTAATGTCACGGTAGGGGTCCGTTTATGCAAGGATGTTCACTAGGTTGTTGTACCAGTGCCTGGCAGCATTGCCTAAAGAACAGACTCCTTTCTGTCTGAATGAGTAGAAACCAGAATACTCCACGTTGAAGGTTAAATTACTTCTCAGAAACATTTTTGAATTCACTGATGAAAATCTGACCAAAACCACAAACAGTTTGGATTGTTTGGCTCAGTAACACATTAAAGACATGATTGTTTATTTTTTCTTTCCCTGAAGATGTTCTGGCTACTGTTGCTTATCTGTCTATGATGAGGGATTTTCCAGAAGTGTAACTAGCCAGCTTATTGTCTCTTACTTGAAGGGTGAGGTTTTCTATGCAAACAAACGCTATGTTGAGTGTTGCGTACTTTCCTGTTACTATTTCAATCACTGACCATCTCTTCTATCATAACAACAAGGGACTGGCACAGGGCCAACTGGCCTTCTTTTAATGTCATTTTTATTTTGGTATTGCTTAGTTTTAAGGATGCTTTTAGTTTTTGAAACCTTTATTTTAGTTAGTGATATGATAAGTTGTAGTAAATGATCTGACACACATACAGAACTGCGCTGATAGTGAGCTTTATTTACTTCCTTGTGGTGATAACGAAACAAACTCAAGATCACAATTCGTATTTGTGGTAATACAGTTTTCATCGCAGCCCTGCCCGTAAGCCTTGGTTTCTCTCGTTTGATTCCCCGTTTTGAAGGGTAGCCAGTGATGATGATAAATTGTAATCATGGATTGGTAGCCATACATACCGAACCGTAGTGCAGAGTAGAAAAGGACAGCGCAGCTCTCAGCCTCTGAGGCCTCTCTGCGAGAGAAAGAAGAAAGGTGGGGAAAGAACAGCAGAGACGGAGAGCGAGCGAGCGTGTGGGAACAGTGTGTTACAGTGGTGATAAGAGCACTTACATTAAACTCTCATTAGTGTGGCTGATCCTGAAGGACAGTGGAAACTCTTTAGCCTGACTCTGCACTCACTTACTGGAACACTTTAGCTGTGATGGGGCTGAAACCATATGGGATACGGATACCAAACCTGATAGCTTTCTTACTTGCTTCCATTTCTGTACAGCTTTTCTTGACACTCAGAGCTGACATTTAGGACAGACATTAGAGAGTCATCTCAACCACCAGTAATGGTCAGCATGGTCGACCAGGATGATGTGGCGGCAACTGGTCCACACCAGAACTCTTACCACATATTAGCTCTTAGACAGAGATGTGACCGTTTGAAGATGGAGATGATTGAGTGGAAAGTTGAGCAAGGTCTTTTTGTTCTCGACAAGCTCTAAATGTTTGTTGGATGTGAATGGAAAGTTACCACTTCCTCTGGCTCCATTTGCCAAGAAACTGGAAAGCATCCCCCTTTTTTCCAATCTAATGTTGATGAATATAACTCAACGTAACTATGCTTTGAATCTGTTTCCCGCTTTATCCAACATGCTGGTTTATTAAATGATGCACAGCATGCAGTAGCCTGGCCTGAGGATAACCGAGTTAACCTAATACAACAATTTAGGCCAATTCATTTATTCATATTTAAGCATTAAACCTTCACGTAGTTAAATGTTTTTTTTTCCTTTTTCTCCCCTCACCTCAATGTCTTAACACACAGTGCTCATTTCCTTCCTTCCTTCCTTCCTTCCTCTCTGTGTCTCACATGGAACTGTTGTTCAAGAGCTACTCTTCACCTGGACATTACTTACACTGTTTAGTTTTAGATTTCATTGCCTGGTTTAACATTTTCCAAAGCTCTCCTCATGTTATCATCTACTAACCTGGTTTGGTTAATCAATACTTCATTATGTTGAGCCAAAGCACATTTATTGAGGAGACAAATGGTTTGAAATAATGTTTAAATCATCAGCTTAAGACTGTGTCGCTCTCAGGTTGAGCTGTCCTACTTCTCCTCTTCCTGCCCTCTCTCGTTGCTCCTTCTCTGTTTATTTATTTAGATGCAGCGGGAGAGAGGGGGTTTGATGGATGGATGGATTGATGATGGAGGGAAGAAGTGGGGGGAATGGAGGAATGCGGGGGGAGGCGTTGGGGGGGGCAGGCAGACATTTGAGCAGTGAAGGAGGTGAAGCTGACAAAATCACAGCATGAGAGACAGACATGGAGATAGAGAGGGGAGAGAGAGAGATGGAGAAAGTATAAGAAGGGTGAGAAGCCAAACACTGGGAGCAGGAGAAGAATGATGAGACAAAGTTGTTCCATTAAAGAGTAAATTTGGTTATTAATGCTGCAATTTTGAGAAGGAGAGGGAGAGACAGTTTAGAGTTAGTGTTTGTTAAACCATTAACAATGAGAGACTGTGGAGGGAAAGCAAATGGTGTGTGTGTGAAAGAGAAGATCAGAGAGACTTTGTTTGAGAGTAAATGTTTAGATTTTGTCGTCTGCGTGTGTGAGACATCAATCAGATGAGACAGTGAGGAGAGATTGTGTGTAGAGCGGAGACTCTCAGAGGGGTGTATGGAAGTAGACTTTCTGTTACCATGGAAAGCCTAAACCCTGATGACCTCTCAGCCTGGGTCTGTACTGGTCTTTTGATTGTAATCAATGGTGAACTATGTAAAAGTAAGCTGTTTGTGGACTTGTGATTCTCGACCAACAACATTTCTTCACAACAGCATTCGCCACATTTAAAAGACAATTCATAGTAACATTCACTATAGTTTTCACCACATTTATAACAGGATTCATAAGAACGTTCACTACACCATTCACAACATTTACGACTACGCTTGTGGCTGCAATCCAAACATTCTCAACAGCATTTACAACATTTATGAACATTCATAACATCTACAACATTTGTGACAGTTATATTTACATTTATGACATTTGTGAACGCATACATAACATTGACAACATTCCAAACAGTGTTCACAAGAGCATTTATACAACATTTGTTGCAATATTCACAACATGGACAATGTTTGCAGCAGCATTTACAACATATTGCACAGTGCAGGAGGTAAAAGAGTGAGTCTCTCTATCCTATATTCTACCTGATCTTCTTTCTACCTGCTTGAAAATCTTGTGTGTGTGTGTCTGTGTGTAATTAGCTTTCCTCTGATGTTGCAGGTGTGTGCGCGTAAATCCAGGATCATCCGTGCCTAATCAGAAGCTTCCGCTTAATCTCACACACATCGTCTAACAGAGACGCTGCAAGCTGGCTCATTTAACAGCTTAATGCCGTGTATGTGTGTGGGGGGGATGCTTGTCATCTGATCAAGTCAAATAATAGAAAGGGTGTAAATACATTCACACACACTGATTTGATGAGCTACCTCCTCATCACATGCATTAATTAAAGTAGTGCTCTGTAATTAGTGTATAAGATTGTGTGTGTGTGTCTGTGTGTGTGTGTGTGAGGCAGGTACTGATGGATTGATTAGCTCTTTTCACTGTTTTTCTTCTCATTATGGTAATTTTGTCGTGTCTATTTCAGACTAAACCCAGTTTCTGATTTCACAGCTCCATCAGCTTTCACTGAATCCTGTTTACTGAATTAGTTACAGTGTTGCGTATAACTGTCACCATTACTCCAATAATGAGCAACACCATCAGCATTCCCGCTCCACATCCCTTCTCCCAGCTCCTTCAGGATTCTGGGTTAATTGCGGCTGGTCATCGTGATGTAGTTGTGGACAGCTTCAGGTTTGAGCAGGAACGCTTTAGTGAACTTTACTTCAAAAGCTCAGTGATTCTCAAATGATTTCATGAAATGTCTTGCACGTCTCCTTCTGGTTGAAGCTACATTCTCACATGTTACCAACATAAATGCAAAAGTCTTTGGAAATAAAGCCCAGCTGAGCTGGAGATTGTCATGTGGACAGATCATCTGGAGAAGCAAGAATTTAATATGAAGTTTTTATTTATTTATTTATTTTTATTATTATTATTATTTATTATGTTCTGTAAGGTTGATTCAGACTGGTGACCATATGACTAGTGTTTCTCCAGAACAGTCTTCTGTTTGTGTCTTAATGGTTCATTCATGATTCATCAGATTGTATTCATCCATCTTGTTGCTGGTCCACTTCCTCTTTTCCCTTCAAGTATTCCAAGCATGACTGGTACTTCACATAATGTGTCCAAAATAAGAGATCTCTTAATTATCTGAGCTTCTAGTGATATTTTTTAATTTGGTCCAGAATCCATTCATTTGTTTACATAGCTATGCAAAGCTCCACCACCAAAGTTCAAAGGCATCAGTTTTCTTCCTGTCCTACTTTTTTATTGTTCAACTTTCACATCAATAAAGAACCACAGAGATAGCTGCAGTCTGAACAGTTCTAGTCTTTGGTTGTAGAAACTAGAAATCTTTACATTTTCAGTTCCTTCATCCTTTTTCATCTTTCCTGTATGCTGGATCTATTTTGTTTAGTGATTGATCGAGGTAGGCAAAAGTTGAAACTATGAAGCAACATGATGATAAAGTTTCTGGTTGACTTTAAGTATACTCACATTTAAAGCGGGGTATTGACCAATACCTTGGACACCTAAAGTCTTGACCCTTTTAAACTTAATTTTGCCATTATATAACTTTATATATATATTTTATTCTTCTTAAATTTAACATTCAGCATTAGGATGTCTGTCTGCTACTTTTTGAACGAGGCACAACACTGGGCAGCCCAATATTACAGAGGGCATTTACATATATCAGTGTTAAAGGTGCAGTAACAAAAGCAGCCTGTTTGATTCTCAGGAAAATAGTTGTGTAAACATGAATTATGGTGGCAAGTTTAGCAGAAGGCAGGTGATGGATGTGGGCTGAATTTTTCCCTTCCTGCATTTTTCCAGCATGAATCAAAATGTACAAAACACACATACACACACAGATAACGCACACGCATAGACTGTAATGGTGTAATAGCTGGTAAATGTGCAGCTTGGTGGAATGTGCCTGCGGCCTTGAAGTAGGGCAGCAGAGCATATCATGTCTGCAAACACACACACAGACACACACTCCAGTCACCCTACCTGTATCCTTTCCTGAGCAGAAAGACTCTTCTCTCAGTTCCACCGCTGGTATAGGAGCTCTCTTTTCCATTTCAAGGCTCTTAGTGACGCTTTGATTAATCATCCCTGTGTGTGCACATTCATCCCTGTAGTCCAACTCCTCCTTAAAGACGGATTGAACCAGACCTACATTGCAGAGTCAGATTAAAAAGGAATTCCACTGATGTTTCAAAATGTCAGCAGAGTAAAGTCATTAAGACTGGGAATTAAGTCATTCAGAATTGCATACAGCTGTGATAATAGGAACCAGAAGTTCTTTAGTAGAACTTTCACTTTTAAGTACCCGTTTGTGCTCCAGCTGAAGAAAGAATTGACCAGACTGACCTTTCTTAATTTTCTCTGTCCCCTGTATGTCCTCTGGTGGAGCTTTAATATCGGCCCCTGGTGTGGAGTTATTGCCCCTCCAATGTTGCTCAGACCTGGGCTTGTGAATGTTTCTGTGGTGAGAGTATCCATGGAGATGGTCATATGTGGGGAGGGTACTGTGACTGGTTCAGTGCTTTTTTTTGTCTGTCCACTGGGACGGTGATTCAGTCTGAATAGATATCCACCCATACTGCACCTGTGGAGGATAAAGTTACAGAGAGAGAGGAAACTGTGATAAAAGGAGAGGTATAGAACTAAAAGCGAATGAGGGAAACAAAGAAAAGAAGAAACTGGAGAGCAGAAAGAGGAGAAAAGAATAAAGAAAAAGCATAAAAAAGAGCATGTAATGAAAGGAAACTGAGTGTAATATTAATTAGACAGTAATAAAAGATGCTGAATCTAAGAAAAGCACATTTATAGATTGTAGGGCCTGATCGATATGAAAAGCTTGTGATACCAATCGCCAATTATATTGGCTGATATTTATTCATATTTTAATTTGATATTTTAATAGTTGTAAAGGTTTAGTGAAATTACTGCATTACTGACCTGATTGGCAGTTTTTCTTAGCAGTCTTCTATAAAATAAATTAGTGGTAAAGTTACCCAGAAAGCTTTGCAAGTTTCATTTGTGTACATCTTATTTTTCTGATTTTTCATTGTTTCTTTTCATGTAAAAACTTTCTACATGTGAGACATACATAGAGAGATGTAAAGAGAGACTCAATGACATGTAGAGTGATGGAGATGGAAAGAGACAGAGATTGTGAGAGTTTTACTTGGAGATAAAGAGAGAAAGAGACAGATGGTGAGATGCAGAAAGATACAGAGATAGCACAAGAGATGTATAATGAGATAAAGAGATGGAGATACAGAGAGATAGAAAACCAGAGAGAGAGTAAGATACACGGGGGGGGGGGGGTCGGAGCGGGAGAGCAGTGTTAAGGGAATCATTTGTCTTTCTCTTGGTAATGACTGCCATGCCAACTACAGAACGAGACGAGTGTGTGTGTGTGTGTGTGTGTGTGTGTGTGTGTGTTTGTGAATAATTTATTCTGTCGGATGGAGTTTGGCGTCCCGGTCGTGTGTTGCACTCAGAAATGCACATTTTTCACAGTGAGCTCTGCTTGTGTAAACAGACAAATTATTGATGATATGTGCTTTATTTTAAACTGTGGCTGTTCTCTTTCTCCATCTTTCTTTCTATCTCTTGCTCTCTATCTGTATCCTGCTCTCTCTGTGTCTATTTATCTCTCTTTCTCTCTGTCTGGTTTTAATTAGCTGTGTGTGTGTGTGTGTGTGTGTGTGTGTGTGTGTGTGTGTGTGTGTCTGTGTGTACGTACTAGAGGAGGAAATCTGTGGGTCTGTGGACAGATCAGTATGTACAGTACAGTTCCCTTCTACACACACACACTATTGAGGTATAAACATGTGGCAGATCCTCTAAAGTGCAGTTATTTCTGAATTACACACAGGAAAAGTACACAAACAGACATCTGAGAGACCCCCCCACCCCTCCCTTCTTTACACACATACACTGCCTGGTGTGTGTGTACTGTGTGAAGTGTGTTTGTTGTGGCATGTAAACATTGTTAAAGTTTCAAAACATTGTCGCTGCCAGAGCTAAAGCTTTCTTCACCAAAAAGTTTCTTGAGTTTTTCCAACTTTCTTCACTTTTAGCATAAAAATATTTTTCTTTGTGTTCATTTCAGTCGCTCCACTGTCACACATTGTGAAGAACCTGGTAAAACTTTTGGAGATACAATGTTTAGATCTGACAGCCACGACATACTGCTCACTCCTCGATCTGTAGTCTGTATATGGAAGCTAAGCTGCTGTGAACATATTTGTAAATGATCTACATTTCAGCAGTTAGGCCTTGTTTCCTGCTGAAGTGATACGGGGTGTTGTTACTGCACATTTCAGCATGACTTTATTAAAAGAAAGCACAATACAAAGCTGCCATTCAGAACATACAGTAGGCACAGTAATATGTAAAGCCTATTTAAACGTTACCCTGCATTTATACCAGCAGCAAAGCGACTTGACAAAGCGGCCGGACGTCAGATTTATCACAGTTTGCACCATTACAGCTGTAGATATGTTGTGCATTGGCCATACAAAGTTTTCCTCACGTGTGATTTGCTGCAGTTATCACAGGGTGGTGCGCATTCTTACGGGGGTTATGTGCTGTCCTTAAGAGGGAAGCCGCGTGATGAACATTGTTGGGTATCTCCATACATTTGACCAGTTTACTTCTATGTAACCCGGCCCACTCTGAATGGAGGGTTCCCCCTGCTTACAGTAATGAAGTCAACGATACGCATAACATTACTGAGTGACGTTAATACGGGTATTGTCACAGCCCTCCAGCTACTTTAAAATGAATTAACGTCACATACATACTGATAGTTTGACTGACAGTTTGTCCCGGAGCTTATTGATATTTTGGTACTACCCTGTCTGTAACTAGAGGTGAACTGAGGTTGGGATATAATTATGTAGAAAAGGATCAAGACCCTTTTGGGTGCATAAAGACACACAGACATTATAAGTGGATGTAGATATGGCCTAGAGAGGGAAGAAAGTTTTGTCATATGTTCATGACTAGATCAGTGTCATTATCCACAGTGACCCTTTATAAGAGGAGCACAAATGTATACAGAGAACACACATTTGAATACACACTTGCTTTTTATTTATTGAATTTAACACTTTGGAATGTAAACTGACATGTTTTCAATGTAGAAAAAAAAACAAACTGCACTAAAATATCCAGAAACTGTTTATTTCCTGTAGAGGTGAACTTGCATCTTTCTGTTTTTATGCAAAAATCAGCTAAATATGGAATCTTACCGGAAGGCACTAACCTTTGCATGTGTTTGCTCTTTGTTGTTCTCTTATCACTTATTATTATTATCATTATCAGCTCTAAAATGATTCAATAAATGCAACAGAAATGAAACTTTAAACATTCCAACAGTATATATGAGACAGTCATTGCCATAAAGCTGCACTGAGTTGAATGGAAATAGAATTTTGGTCTTAATCATCTACACATCACTGAACTGGGATCCTCTGTGTATTTGTCACATTGTATTTTGTGTGTGTGTGTGTGTGAGAGAGAGAGAGAGAGAGAGAGAGAGAGAACACTTACACAAACTCCACTAATGCTGGCAGCATAAAACACATTTTCAATCATCAAAAGCACACCCACAGGTTCACTCCTCTGAACATCACACACAGCTCCCTATAGAGCCCTACAGCTGTTCGCATCTCTGGTTTACCTTCTGCTGTCACCTTTCTTGCTTTCACCAGACTGTGTGTGTGTGTGTGTGTGTATACGCAAACTGTGCCGCTGTGTCAAAACGAAGGACAAACTGGACCAGACATCATCCACATACGCTCAGTTACCTTGTGCTTCTACTTTGAGAAATGCATTCCTTATAGCTAAATTATATAGGAGTACAGTCACAGGCTGTGCAGCCTTATTCAACACTGGTCAGTTTCTCACCACAGGACCAAGGTTGTGTTGTGCAGTCATGTTGATTCCCATTGGACAGTATACAAACCGGATTCCAAAAAAGTTGGGAAACTAAACAAATTGTGAATAAAAACTGAATGCATTGATGTGGAGATGGCAAATGTCAATATTTTATTCATAATAGAACATAGATGACAGATCAAAA
>BRDA01082646.1:0-21170 GCA_036984385.1 Crenuchus spilurus | reverse complement strand
GAACGTGACCTTGTCCTCAGCAATTTAGAAACTCAGCTTCCCCAGACCGCCTCTTTTAAAGCTGTGACGAAACTGCCCCAAGTTTCGCTATCAGATACAAGAGTTTTCTTCACAGGGTGTTCGATCTCTGCCTTAAAGATAAGGTGAGGAGGACATTTGGGAAAGAGTAGAATGGCTGCTCCTCTAAATCAAGAGGAGCCAGTTGAGGTGGTTCAGGCACCTGGTTCGGATGCCTGCTGGACGCCTTCCTCGTGAGGTGTTTGTTCCGGGCATGTCCAACTAAGAGGAGACCCCAGAAAAGACCCAGGACATGCTGGAGAGAATATATCTCTCACTTGGCCTTGGAATCCTCCCATGTGAGCTAGAGGAGGTGGCTGGGGAGAGCAACGTCTGATCTACTTTGCTTGGGTTGCTACCTTCGTGACCGGATAAGTGGAATATGATGGATGGATTCAAAAGCATTATAGTAGAATTGGGTAAGTCTGCATTGGGGCAGTTCAGTTGTCCACAGTCTTCTGAGAAAATACAAGTCTGTACTGTGAAGTACTGTCAGGATAACACTCAGGCTTGTTATTCCTGTTTCCTGCCATAATCCACCACCATTTTTGTAATTTTGCTGATCTTCATTTGACCAATTTACCAATATCAGAGGTAGTCGCACTGCAAACACTCACTAAGGTGGTGTCTGAAAATCCAAAAAGCAGAGATTTGTAGTGTAAGTGAGCTACAAAATTAAACATATTTTGATTTTAAAATTAGAAATGTATCACCTATGTGAACGGGGCTTCAAATGAATTAACTTTTATAGTGGTGGTGTGACGTCATACGTCAAAGGTCGAAGGTAAGATGGTGCGCCCGAGGTTGTGTGGATAATACACACTCGTACTGAAAATCTACTACTCACCAAGTTCAAACAATCAGTCAGTTGATATGCCAGTCTATGCCCTACCAAGTCTAAATGATCTAAATTTACACCATTTTTATTTCTGCAGTACCACTTTTAATGGTAAAATCCAGAAATGCAGGTAAACATCAGGGACCAGTGGTGACAACAGGCTCCCATCCTTTGGCCACTCGCACTCTTGTAAGGTTATGATGCCTCAAAGGAACCAACTTTGAACCTTTTTTTGCACTGGAGATGTGCGGAACTGCTGGCACCAGCACCGGCACCATGCCAGGAGAAGAGTAAGAGCCAAAGCCGTAAAAACCCTTTTGTCACTCTTTGTACAGACGTTTGTTTGTGGCATTGCGTGAAATCTTATTAAGCACACTTGACTGTCTTTTAGTCTTCTGGATGACCTTTGACCTCACGTCAGTTGTTGTTTTGTGTGCATGAGGACAAACGGCAGCTGCATGTCAGAGTGGCTGAAAAGGAGACGATGAGCAGAAAACTCTGACAACTACAGCCAGTGTGATTATGACCAGTTGTGAGTGTGATTGTGCTGGTTCCACTCTGTTTAAAGTGATCTGTGAAAGTGTGCAACTGTGCAGGCTGAATTCAGATTCAGTCCAGTGTTAAGATAGCTTTTATATACACTCACTGACCACTTCATTAGGTACACAGACCTTATATCTCCAGACTACAGACTGTAGTCCATCTGTTTCTCTGTATACTTTGTTCATCCTGTTCCTCAGTGGTCAGGACCCCCCACAGAGCAGCTATTATTTGAATTCTCAGCAGTGTAGTGACACTGACGTGATGGTGGTGTGTTTGTGTGTGTTAGTCTGGTACTACCTTAACCCTAACACACACACACACACACACACACACACACTGAATATGACCTTAACGAAACAGGCATACAGAACATGTACTTCACTGCTGATCATGTTCTCTCTGATAATTACAGATCATCTGATGTCCATTGTGCTTAAAGGCCAGTAACAGAGACATCTGTGTGTGTGTGTGTGTGACTGATGTCTTGACCACAGCTGCAGAGGGTTGACAGGATTGTGTTCTTTTCCCAGCATGCCCTGCTTTCTCAGCTGCTCAGGTTAAGCAGCGTGTAGTTCACTCTGGCGTCATATCACCGCCTCACTGTTTGACTGTAAACACAGCTTTACATCGGCCAGCTTAGAGGTCACACAACAACTTCAGGCCAGAGAGACACTCCTCATTAACACGGTCCAGTCATGTGGAACAACAGAGATAATAATAGTAATAATTTATAATAATATGCAATAATGCTAATAATATGCTGTCTTTACAGTCATAACAAATCTCAGTACTGCCTCTCTGGCAGAAGCCAAACATGTTCTTAACTACGTCCACAGGCCTGAAAATACACTGTAAGGGCAAACGTACTTGGACACCCACTCGTTTGTTGTTTCCTTCTAAATAAAGGGGATTAAAAAGAGTTTATCTTGCTTTTAGTTTGAGGCTATACTGCCAGGTGAAGAATCTACTAGATTCTGCAGCTTTGCTGTGAGGATTTGATGGCATTCAGCTAACAAGAGTGATAGTGTGGTAAGGATGTTGAATGATCACCACCACCACCACCTCTTCCACAACTCCACCAGATCATCTCAAAAGTACTGAATGGAGCAGAGAACACAGCTCCACAGCTCAATGCTGGGGGTCTTTATACCCCTCAACCCATGCCTGGCATTAGGGCATGATAACAATAAGTTCATGTTTAGTCCTATTCTATTCTTCTCTACAGGTACTATACAACCTATGTGTGCATTTGTGCATCCATGTCAACCTAAAGTAGCTGAATTCATTCATTAGAAGGCGTGTCCACAAATCTTTGGACATATAGTATATTTATATGCATATTTGCACCTCTATAATATTATTATTAATTCGCCCCTTTCACAATTCCCAGAATGCACCGCGCAACCTGCAACATCCAGTTCACCATTTTCTCTTGTTTTTCTCTTGTTTATGTCTGTGCCAGCTACGCTAGTAGTGCAGCTTAGTATTGATAGCATGCAACATGATAGCTTACAACAGCGTGTTTACACTAAAAGCCCACTGCATAAATTGAACATACAAGTTGACACAACAAGATATGATGTTTAATATCCAAAGAAATATTATCTGCATATACAGTGGTAACCCTACTTACGAGTTTAATCCGTGCAGGAGCTGAGCTCGTTAGCTGGAATGCTCGTTAGCTGGATTCATTTTCCCCATAAGAATACATGTAAAACTGATTAATCCGTGTCAGCCGGCCAATATACAGTATACTTTAATATGCTAAATAATGTGTTTATATGGGTTTTTTAAAAAATAAACAAGACGACGACGACACTCGTGTAGGCTGGCCGCTAATAAGAGGGAGACCGACGGTGCTTGTGTAGGCTGGCGGCTCCATGGTTACACTTATCATATGAAAAGTAAAAGTAAAATGTATCTAACTTTCACTACCTTTTGCTACCTTTCAACAGGCACTTTCACTTTTACTTGACAGCGGTCAAAGTTATTGACTGACCTCTTCTTCTACGGTAACATCTAGGAGATGCTACGACCGCAGCGCCCCTAGCGGTTTGGCATACTTGAAGAAATTTATGCTACTCGTTAGCTGGAATATTACTCATTCCTTCCTTCCTTCCTTCCTTCCTTCCTTCCTCATTACCTGTAACAAAAATATTCAGAGATCTCGACTCGTTTCCTGGAATACTTGTTAGTAGGGATGCTCGTAAGCAGGGTTACCACTGTAGTTACAAAAGCTAGTAGATATCACGTAAGTATTTACTTACCAAATAAAGTTGTAAACAGTGTATGTAGCGTAGCTGGCACAGACATAAACAAGAGAAAATGGTGAACCCAATGTTGCCTGTTGCGCGGTGCATTTTGGGAATTGTGAAAGGGGTGAATACTATTATTATTACTAATAAAGGGGAGAATAGTTGCACATCGAAAGTGGTTCCCACTTCCAGGCAGTTGATATGCTGTTGCTATGTGGTCAGTAACTGTTTTGCTAGGTTGTTGCTATGGTATTCTAGGTGGTTGCTATAGTGTTGCTAGCTTGTTGTTATAATGTTGATAAAGTGCTGCACTAAGGTTACTAAGTGGTTGCTACAGTGTTGCTATGGCATTCTAGTGGTTACTATTGTATACTAGCTGGTTGTTATGGTGTTGCTAGCTGGTTGTTAGGGTGCTGCAAATTGGATGCAAAACTGTTGCTATGATATACTAGCTGGTTGCTATGGTTTAGCTAAGTGGTTGCTGTGGTACCCCATGTGGTTAGTTGAGTTTTACAGTGTATAGGTATCATCATTCCAAAACTTTTGCATCCCATTCATTTCTATTGCAAAAAAAAAAACATTGTTAAGCAAATCATCCAATCAAAAAGCTGTATACAAGCACACATCACACAATCAGACAGAACAATCTGGAATTGGAACAGTGTTGATAATGCAAAACCACTGGACAAGATACATGGCAGAACAATAAGAAGAAAAAAACAGTTGCATTGCATTGTGCAACCATAAGTAATATAGCACTTTCCAAAGACCCAAAGATTAAAATTCATTAAATTGTTCCACAAATGACATCAGATGTAATACTGTTGTAAACACCCTGTATGTTTATTTACTGTGGTATCTATATTCTGTACTCTTTGCAGCTGTACATTGTATTTATTTGTAATATCTGTTGAATATTTCTATTAAAGTGGTTTTGAATTATACATTTAGTTCATCTTCTGAATTCTAATAACACAAAGAAACCTTCCAGGGGTCAAGCAATCAGCCAATCAAATGGTCAGCCAGGCGTGGTTGGTTACATAACAACTAGGCCCTGCCCCTCCCCCTCTATAGCACAACATACTCATTGTCCAGGGTTCTCTATAGCAACACAGCACCTGCCCCCTGTCCAACCCCTACCCTCATGTTTTCTCACTATACATTATCTCCCAACCCCCTCACCCCATTGTTCACCCTCACTGTGTACTCTCTTTCGATACAATATTTGGTCATGTCTGAATATTATGACCATCTACCTAACAGTGGGCATAACCACATTTGGTTTGGAGAGTTCACTTAATGATGATCAATGAGACTTCTCTAATTGCTCCTGTGTTCACTACAGAGGTTACCTGGTCCACTGTGGCATGTCGATTGCTCTGTAACACTCGTCAGTCATCATTCCCCTCTGGCATCAATGCCCTGTGAGGCAACAGCCAGTCGGGTTGCACTCAATATATGAGAAGTCCATTCAAGGTACACCTTCACTACAAAGTTACAACGCTTCACCTGGTACCCTGTGTTATCATGTCAAACAGTGGTTTGCATTAATGCTGTAACATCCACTAGTTGCAAAGTTTAAACATTAGGTTTTTTTATATTTTTAAAGGATGTTTTCACTACTTAGTTTGTCAGCTATGTTGCAAACAACTGCATGTCATTACAGATATTTGATTAAATCCAGCTTTAAGTCAAATTCAGTGTTAAGGGCTCTTGAGTAAATTCTACCATTTATACAATCTCTCTGCTTCTCTAAACATGCTGCCCTTCCTGCAGGATCAGCATCCTGATGAGCCCTGTATCACCACTGTTAAAACTATTAGATTATTAAAAATGTGCTAATAAGGGAGACAGTGAAAGTGTGTAAATATGAATAATATGTTTTGTGACACTTGTAGACTGATAATGATGAGATAATGGTAACTGTTGATGTAGACTACTATGTAACTTAGTTGACAGGTAACATAGTTGACATTTTCCATATTTTGACCCATAACCTCAGTGCTAAGCATTGCCTGGCTGACAATGTCATTTTATTAACAGCTTAATGTCTAATTTGAACATATAATTGAATTTAAATTATTTTTTTACTGGTACAACCAATACAACAGCTACAACCAGCACAACTAGCTACAACCAGTACTACTAACAACCAGTACAACTAGCTATATCTAGTACAACTAGCTACAATAATTATAACCAGCACAATTAGTTAAACCAGTATTACTAACTACAACCAGTACAGCCAGCTACAACCAGAAGATAACTTCTACCAGTAACTAGCTTAAAAAAAAAGAATATGATGATTATTTACAACAATAAATACAATACGAGAAGCTTTGTGGAGAACATCATGCCTATTTCATTGTTTTTGTAAGTGTTATTAATGTCATTTCGAAGTTTTAAGGCTAGCAGTGAATGTAGGCTATAAGTTCATATAGCTATTCTAGCTAGTTAGCCAGCCAACCTAACTGTTATACTGATACTAAAGATATGTATCCCCTGATAACACAAAATCAAAGTAGGTTTTATAGGGATTAACCTCAGTAAAATCATGTCTATCAATGACTTTTAATGACTAGCAGGACTTTAACAGTGGTGGTGTCACGTGTTATGTTAAAGAAAACTGGAAAGAAGGTAGATGAGGTTGTGGGGATACTAAACACTCGCATACTGAAAAATCTGCTTTATCAGTCTAGTCTAACTTACCCTTATTTCTTTATAATATGTGACCCCGCCAGGGAAAACCAGGCCAAAGTCACTGGGCAACTTATTGAGATATCATGTCAATATCGTGTCACTCACATTAGCAACAAAACTTAGCCACTCGGTATTATTGCTGTAAATGAAAGATAATAGTCTCAGATATCTATCAGAGTACATATTTTGATCAAAAACAAAACTTAAATTCACAAAAAAGTTGTTTTGAAAAAAACACATTTTGAAAAAAAAGAATGACTTTGACCTGGTTTTCCCTGACGGGGTCACATATATGCAAATCTATGTGAAGTGTATGTCTTGCTACTGTAACACTGCAATTTCCTTTGGGTCTATCTGTCCATCCATCTATCCATCCATCCATGTATCTAGCTTTACAAAAGTAAAAGTTTGTGCTGTCATAGACAATATTCAGTGTAATGGGTGAGCCCAAACCCCATGTCCTGACAAAGTATGTGTGTATGTGTCTGGGCTGTAGATGTGAAGGGAGGACAATAAACATAAAAATTTGCAGACAGGGGAACAAAATATTTAATTTGCGTCATGTCAACTCCCAGTCATCATCCCAAATCATGATAACCTACAGCCACCAACTGCCCATTACAGGGGTGAGGCAGGAGCAGCGAGGAACAGGAATGACCTGATGGCTTAGACTCCACATTGTATCTTCTGCGTCTGAACTAGAGTGTCATTTCTACTCATTTCCATGTACTCAACCAAGAAATGAAAACCAGCTCACTTAAAACACAACAATGAACAGTTGTTAATGTTTCTGTAAATATCTGATTATATACAGTATTTGTGGATTATTTGTGGCACTAGACACTTCAACACATAGGATGAACATCATGAAGTTGCTATCTGGATCCACAGAACAATTGCAACATGCCTAAAATCTTACAACCCAGTGAGCAGCAGTGATATCACCTACATTTGCCTCAAAGCCAAGAGATATGACTCTTATTCAGTGTTATGCACCAACTGTGGACAAGCAAGATGAAGAAATTGGGCAGTTCTACAAGGAATTTGAACACATACTTGTGGAGAATCCCAAGCAGAACCTACTTGTTATCACTGGTGATTTCAATGCCAGAGTCAGAGAAAATGCAGCAGAAAGTGAAGTGCTTGGGGAATATGGTCATAGTATAAGAAACAATAGAGGTCAGGCACTGGTAGACATGGGTTGTTCATCAGGAACACACTCTTCCATCTACACAACAGGCACAGATACACATGGAAGAGCCCAATTCAGGAGACCAGAGCTCAGATTGACTACATCCTGATCAACAAGCAGTGGAAACAGTCAATCAATAATGCACACACATGCCTCGTGATGTTGACACTGAAGATGAGGTTCAAAAGGAAACAAGAGAGGAAGCCATTTCAACTGGATCTTGGAAAACTCAGACAAGACCAGTTCAAACTGCAGTACCAAATAGAGCTTGCCAACAGATTTGAAGATTTAGCTCAGAAGGCTCAGAAGAGAATAGCAAGCCGAGTTGGACTAGTTGGACAAACTGAGCAAACTGTGCAGTGAGCTTTAAGAAAATGCAAAGAAAGGGAACAGCAGGCCTGTATACCAGATAGTAAACAAGCTCACCAAACCATTCCAGCCTCACATATTAGCCATCAAGGACAATGAAGGCATGAAACTTGTTGAACCAAAGAAGATGTGTCAACAATGGAAAAAACAATATAATTGTACAGTGGTGTAGAAGATAACATTTAGATTGATGTTCAAGAAAAGGAACCAACATCACTGAAGACAGAACTCAAGCGTACTATGTTAGAACTAGCTACACAAAAGGCATCCGGTCCAGATGACAGCAGTTGAACTGCTCAGGTTTGATGGAAAGATGACATTGAATAAGCTTCATGAGGTCTGCATGAAAGTTTGGGAAACTGTAATCTGGCCAAATGGACACATCAGTCTTCCTCCCACTGCCCAAGAAAGGAGACATGCTCCAATGCAGCAACTACAAGGCCATTGTACAGTTCTCACATGCCAGCAAGATCTTATTGAGAATGATATTAAAATGAATGCAGTCTAAGATGGGAGGAGAGAATAAGCTGGATTTAGACCAAGAAGAGGTACTCGATCAGATCACAAACTTCCGTATCATCTTGGAGAAAGCGAGAGAAAGGAACCAGGAACTGTATTTTTTTTATTGACTTCACAAAGACATTCAACATGGTACAACATGACCACCTGTGAATAACCATGCTGGAGATGGGTTTCTCCTCTCACCAGATCCAGCTGAGAAAACTGTACAGTCAGCAGCATCAGGACCGCCAATCACACATCAACATGGTTCAGCATCAGCCAAACATGTAACCTCTCACCATGTCTGTTCAACATCTTAGGAGAACCAGTGATGAGGAAAGCACTACAGGGATTTAAGGGAGGAGTCAGGATTGGTGGAAGGACTATTAATCTCAGACATGCTGATGACATTGTCTTATTGACCACATCAAAAAAACAACAAGAAGAGCTGAGAGAGCTGAGAAGGAATATAACCTGCAGATCAATGCAGCTAAAACAAATGTGATGACGAACACTGAAGATACACTGAAGATCACATTGAAGGCAGAAGTTTGAGCAAGTGGACTCTCATATATTTTGGATGTAGAGTAACAAAGGCTGCAGTCTGTGCCAGTGAGATGAAGTTGAGATGGCCATGGGCATAGTGGTGATGGTCAAACTGACAAAGATGTGGAAAAGCAAGTCAATTAGCACCAACACCAAACTAAGACTGATGAAAGTCTTGGTCTGGCCAGTAGCTACATATGGATGTGAAGCCTGGACACTGAAGAAAGAGGAAGAAAGACGTATTCAGGCTTTTGAGAACAGCATCAGGAAGCTGCTGAAGATCTCATGGATGAAGATAATGACCACTGAGCAAGTCTATGAGATGTAATTCCACACCACATGGGATAAACCTTGTACACACACACACACAGTCATTCTCTCCTTGCTCTCCACTGCAGAAGATGCAGCTAAACTGGGTCAGCCTCCCATCTAATTGAGCTCAGAATTATAATAAGTTCAGGAGATGCTCATCTGGGGAGAAGGCTGCAGTAAAACAGAGTGGACAGTGGGTTGATGAGTAAGGGTCAGAGGTTATGGTCACTGAGGCATAAAGCATGAGTGAGCCTCACTGTACATATGCAGACTAACTCAGCACTGATGACTTACATAACATCAACCCTACGCATACAATCATCTTTCCTCCAACATTAGTGTGCTAATGTTTTTGTTATAAAAGCATTTATTGTGTTTTTTGCTCCTGTTACACTCCCAACTAGTCTATACTGTTGTAAGAACACTGTACACTATACCTGAGTGAATATGTTTTAGTGTAGTACTTATACCTGGTCAAAGAAACAGTCTGAGATGATTATGTAGCATTTCATCAAAGTATACAATAAGAACTAGAAAAGTGAATTTATTGAAGGAAAAGCTAAAGTGGTTCCCACTTCCAGGCAGTTGCTACATGGCCAATAACATTTTGCTAGATGAATTTGAATTTTATTATACTAAGCAGAAGATATAGTGTTATATGGTTTCTATGGTATCGCAGGTGGTTGCTAAGGTGTTGCTAGGTTGATTAGGTGGGTGCTATAGTGTATAGGTGATTGCTATGGTAGTTAAAGTGGTTGCCATCATGTTGCTTAGTGGTTGCTGGGTGGCTGCTATACAGTTGCTATGGTATCCCAGGTGATTGTTATAGAATTTAGGATAGTTGAAATGATGTTGCTTAGTGGTTGCTGGGTGTTTCCTAGACGTTGTTATGGGATCCCAAGTGATTGCTATAGTATTTCAGATGGTTGCCATGATGTTGCTTGGTGGTTGCTAGACAGTTGCTATGGTATCCCAGGTGATTGCTAAGAAACTTCAAGTGGTTCCCATGATGTTGCTGAGTAATTGCTAGCAGGGGTGATATTAGGAACAAAGCTTTAGAGGTGCTAAGCACCCAGTTAGCCCAGCAGCCCCGCAGACTCCACATCAATTATATATTATATGATGTAAGATTATTTGTCACATAATGATCACACTGATGTTGAAGAAGTCCTAAAAACTCAACTATGTATCAGACATGATACACTTGGCTTTAAAGGGTTAAGTGAAAATGACAGGATCTGACATGCTTTCAGAATCTTGAGTGGTGTCAAATCTGTGAGAAACTGAAACATTTAGTGCTGAATAGCATGTGCCAAGCTAGCTTTTATAGGCCCGAAACCACATGTGACTCTGTTTACAGGCCATTTTTGTGCCTCCTTAAGGCTACTTTCATGATGAAGACACTACTCAGCTTTTCCCTTCTCTACACATCTACAGCAGTGTTAGCAATCTACAGTCAGACAATACAAACATCTGTTGAAACGAGTGAACACGTAGTGTACTGTAATTGCAGTGACCTAATTCAAGCTGTGACACATTTTCTCAGTCATAGTGTCCAATTTAGCCACAATGTGAAGGTGAAGGACATGTCCATGTACCAGTATATGGTGCCTATTCAGCATGAGGTGGAAAAAAGATCAAGCCTGTGTGAGGTAGCAGGATGAGTGCCAGGGAATTGAAAGGTTTGGGACAGCTAAATGTGTCCTCTCTCCCATTAAATAGCTTGCATAATCCCTCAGATCTACTGTATTTAATACCGGTGTCCTGTTCTAGAGGCAACTGCACCAGAGGCTTCACTGTTCTCGTGATTCTCAGAACACCCAACTCAACTCATCCGCTAATTACTACACCCTTCATGTTGCAAAGGGTATGTTACAGGAATAGTTTTGTGAAAAATCACATTTCCAGTTTAGCCAATACAACGTTAGTTTCTGGCATCTGCTGCTTTAGCTTTGCACTGAAGCTATATGTTTAAAGTAGCTAATGGAAGCTAATACTCAAAGCAATTAGCAACAGTTCATCAGTCGTTTAACATACCACTGACATCAGGCATCATCCTGTATAGTTGCTTCATACTGACATAAAGCTTGCTACATTTGTAGACCAACTACTCACACTGGCTATTACTGGTAATGTACAGTACTTTAATACTAATAACACCAACTATTGACAATGTAGCTACTACCGCTAATGTACTTTAATCCTATTATATAACACCAACTACTCACACTGTAACTACTACCGCTGATGTACTTTAACACTATTATATAACACCAACTACTCACACTGTAGATACTACTCCTAATGTACTTTAACACTATTACTTAACACAACTACTCACAATGTAGCTACTACCGCTAATGTACTTTAACGCTATTATATAATACAACTACTCATACTGTAGCTACTACCGCTAATGTACTTTAATGCTATTATATAACACCAGCTACTCACACTGTAACTACTACCGCTAATGTACTTTAACACTATTATATAACACCAACTACTCACACTGTAGGTACTACTGCTAATGTAGTTTAACACTTTTATATAACACAACTACTCACACTGTAGCTACTACTGCTAATGTACTTTAACACTATTATATAACACTAACTACTCACACTGTAACTACTACTGCTAAAATATATAAAATCATATTTACTCATTTAATAAACATACAATAAATATACTCAATTTGGAGTCTGCAGTACAGGAGTGCTAATGTAGCTAACAAGTAATGGAAGCTATTTAGAAAAACAGGTTAGCATTATACAAACTGCAGCTACAACATGACAAACTTGCCTTAAACTGTGTTGACTTATGAAGTAATCTTATACATACTTGCTTGTGGCTTCTATACTGTGTAACATACTATCAACACAATTGTGCTCAATAGGTTAAAACAGCATTAGCAAGAAGTAGCATCCAGCTTGAAGATGCTTTACAATGTGTTAATTTATTACAGTAAATGTTGTAAATGTACTGAACATTACAGAGTAAATGCTAATCTACAAATTCCTGCAGCTCTGCAAGACACACCTGGCTTCAAACTCTTCAAAACTATCTGACCTGACCTCCACTCTGACCTGAGGATATAGGTTGGAGGATCACCACACAGACAGATGTACATCCAAAACTATCTAGTTTTCCAAATAGGTCAGATCCTCTGTTCCTTTCTAACGTGATTACTTGAAATGGAATAGTCTTACACGTGATGTTTACCAGACAGGTGTCTGCGATGTCCAAATTTAGGTCAGCGGGGCTCCTGCTAGTCATTTTGGCTTCATAATTACATGCCTGCAGCTTCAAAGCCCACTCCCATCCAGAGTTCCAGAGGATAGAATAACCACAGAAGGGAAGCACAGCCTTACCAGGGGTCTCCTGTTTAATGTGGTAATAGCAGAAGAGCCAGACTCTCTTCAAATTCAGACACTGGCATGAAATTACATTCATACATTTAACAATTTAAACAGTTGGACCTGGCTTTTTGGAGAACTGTCTTTGAACAGAATTGTAGTTGGCGGCACAGTGGTTTGTTGGTTCACCTCCCAGCACTGAGGTCTTGGGTTTGAGTCCCCATCTGGGTGGAGTTTCCATGTTCTCCCCGTGTCTGTGTGGCTTTCTTCCCACAGTCTAAAAACATGGAGATCAGGCTCTAAATGACCCTGGTGTTTGTGTGTGTGTGTGTGTGTGTGTGAATGTATTTGTGTATGTCCAGATATGGTTGGCACTCTGTCTTGGGTTCAAGTCCCGCTCCAGTTTCGTACCACAGTCCAAGAACATGTAGGTCAGGTGAATTGGTTACTCTAAATTGCCCTGGTGTGTGTGTGTGTGTGTTTTAGTGTGTGTGCCCAGTGATGGATTGGTGCCCTGTCCTAATTTTGCCAAAAATAGTAGAATGCCCAATGTCCAGAGAAGGGAGAGGGGACTCACTGTGACCCTGAACTGTATTAAGTGGTTAAAATGATGAATGGATGGACACAAGATCTTACACAGCTCATCATCCAACACATCTGATCTAAACGAGTGTCCGTGTTTCTAAACTTACTGTTTGGTCCTGATCCAGCCAAGCACTGACAAATGTCCTTGTAGACGTGTATAAACACGACCACAGCACTGAGAAAGGGGTCATTATATCAGCTCAGATGTCCTCCTGCACCTTGTGTCATAAACAGGAAAGAGCTCAAAGTGAAATCTGATGTCTCTTTATTGACTCTTTACTAAAGGAAATGGTTCTATGTAGAACCATAAGGTATTTGCATGTGTAAAGGTTTATTTTCATGGGGAACTTCCCTCATAGCTTTGCTCTGCAAAACTCAGGATATGGTTCTATTCTATAAATTGATGTTCAAGTTACCCTGAGGAAGAGATACGCACAATAAGAGAGAGAGGAGGGGAGAGGATGCTGGCGTGGTCGAGTTTTTATTTTTTTCTTATGTTTTTGAGTTTGACATTCTATATAATTTTTAAGTATTTAATCTAGATCTTACTCTACCAATTCTGGACAGTTTCTACCTACCTTTCATTGGTAAACTCATCACAGCATATAACTGCTTGGATATATATATATATATATATCAGTGGCGGATGCTCTAAGACTGCAAGGGAAGCTCAGCTTCCCCTAAAATGTCAAAAAATAAGTGATGAATAATATACTGTTGTGTGTACATGTCATTGACTAAATGTGCGCTACAACGCGCTTAACTTTTGTTCAGAATCAGCTTCTTATCACTGGTAACGACGTGGCATTCCTCTCACGCATTCCCGCAGCTTCACAGCGCTTTAAACAGGGTGGACACTTAGCGTCCACAGACTTCAATGGTAAAGCAAAGCATGCCGCGAAACGAGACAAGCCATTGGATGAATCCTGGCCTTTGTCCCGCCCATCGGATGCCCAGCGTCTCTAGGGGGTCTATGGGGCAGTGGGCTGCCCTCGGCTGGCCCGGACGCTCAGCTTCTGCATGATGATTGGATGATGTGTCTGAGGTGGAATCCCTTTTTGATTGACAGTTAAATGAGCGAATTAGTGATCTTTTTGTGTAAACTTCCGTGGGAGTTTTTTAAAATTTCAATAGTGTTTATTGAGGTAGTTTATAGACTAATATCTCCTATTCTGGTGATTAATAGTGTTTATTGAGGTTGTTTATGGACTAATATCTCCTATTCTAGTGATTAATAGTGTATTGATGTTGTTTATGAACTAATATCTCCTATTCTAGTGATTAATAGTGTTTATTGAGGTTGTTTATGGACTAATATCTCCTATTCTAGTGATTAATAATGTTTATTGAGGTTGTTTATGGACTAAAAAAAGCCTAGCTCTGCTGGTCTTTGAGAGGACACTAGTCAAGTCCCTGGAAAAGACGCCTTGTTGGTACGACAGGGTCACAGATCATTTTCTTGAAAAGGAATGGAGGGTAGAATTTACGTAGCAGCCTGTAGCAGGACTGTAGCAGCCATCGTGTGGGCATCATCTGGGCAGCACTTCTGGCTCAAACTTGTACTTGTGTGGCCTGCTTCAATACCGGACTGGTTCCCCACGGCCTCTATTTTTTTTCCGTGAAGCATCTTGTCCTCGGCTGTCAGTAAACACCGAACAACAAGTTATACTCTCCATAATGTTGAACTATTCGGCCAGCCAGCTGCTGAAATTCAACAATTCCACTACTCCATCATGCATATCAGTTATTAAGCAGCTTGGACTCCTTTGCCGACCTCGCTACATTCACATTAGTCCGCTATGCGAACTGTCGCACCACAAACGCGTCATCAGAACGCAGCTATTACTCACATTAGTAACGCGGGGGTTCCTATGGCAACTCTATCCACAGAGCTGGATGGAAAACGTGGAGTGGATTTTAGTGTTCTTCAACCTATAAGGAGACCCAGTGCCCCATCAAATATAAAAATTTAGTTATTTAACACACAGTCATTATCAAATAAATCTGGTCTCATACATGACCACATTCTGGACAAAAGCCTGAATCTAATGTGTCTTACAGAGACCTGGCATCAACCAGAGATTTTCTCTATAATAAATGAGGCCTGTCCTTCTGGATAAAGCTATCTTCAGAAAGCTCGTAGCACGGGTCGTGGTGGGGGCCTGGTTGCTATCTACCGCAGTGATCTGGACTTGTCCTATTTCCCTTTGCCTGAGCTCTCTTCATGTGAATGCCTTGCATTTAGATGTAAACTGACAGCTCCTGTGACAATACTACTCCTTTATCGCCCCCCCAAACCAAACACATCCTTCATATCCAAGATGTACAATCTTCTCTCGTCACTCTGTACAACCCCTGCTAATATTATTATACTCGGGGATATAAACATTCATGTCAACAATCCATCCTGCCGCTTTGCGGCTGAATTTCTCCAACTGCTAGACTGTTTCGGTCTAAAGCAACTTGTTGATGTTCCTACACACACTAGGGGGCATACTCTTGACTTAGTCATCACCAATGCCGCCCCAGTCAGAAACCTCTCTGTGTATGATCTGGGTGTATCCGATCATAAAGTAGTCTCTATGGATTTGCCAGTTCTGTCTCTGTCCATCAAGCCCAAGCGCAATATCTGCTTCAGAAATCTGAAAAACATTAAGTCAGATATTTTAAAATCTGACTTGAAGAATCTACTGCATACTAACCTGTTATCAGTCAATGAGGCAGTAGATTTCTACAACAAAACTCTGAGCAGTATATTAGATCTTCATGCTCCTGTTAAGATCAGAACAGTCACCTACTTTCGTTCAGCCCCCTGGTTCACTGATGAGCTAAGGTAAATGAAGGCAGCCAGACGTGCACTTGAGCGCTGTTACAAAGCCTCCGGCCTCACTGTTCACAAGCTAGCATATCGAGAACACCAAAAAGCCTACTCAAGATCTATCACGGAAGCTCGTTCAGTTTTATGGAAACATCATCAGAGACAGTCAGGGGAATTCTAAGCAGTTATTCACCACTGTTAACCAGCTCCTGAAACCACAAGCCCCCTCACCCATTGAAAGTACAAAAGAATATTGCAATAACTTCATGACTTTCTTCAGAACAAAAATTCAATCTATTTGCTCTGCTGTTTCATCCTCCCCCACCTTATCTATGTGTGGTACTTACTTGCAGTCTGAGGTCTCCCAGCCTCTAAACTGTTTTTCAGAAGTCTCACAGCAAGAAGTTGAAGGCATTGTCAAGGAGATGAAACCTTCCACCTGCACTCTGGATCCCTTTCCTACAACTCTGGTGAAAGAAAACATCTCTGCTATTAGTCCCCTGATTACTACTGTAATAAACAAATCACTTCGAGTAGGACTTGTTCCATCTTCTCTAAAGGCAGCTATAATCAGACCACTCCTTAAAAAACCCACTCTTGACCCAGAAGTTTTTGCTTTGGAGAGAAAGGGAAGATTGGAAATGGGCCTGTAATTATACAGGCCCATTTCCAATCTTCCCTTTCTCTGCAAATTACTGGAAAAGGTAGTCGCTGCCCATCTTCAGGACCACCTTAAATGCAATAATCTTTATGAAAAATTCCAATCTGGTTTCCGATCTGCTCACAGTACAGAAACAGCACTGGTTAAGGTCACAAATGAACTTCTAATGGCAGCAGGCAATGGCTCACCTTCCCTCCTCATCCTCCTTGATCTGTCTGCTGCTTTTGACACTGTCGACCATGCTATACTGCTCAGCCAGCTCCATCACTCCATTGGACTCACAGGCACTGTCATAAAGTGGTTTCAGTCCTATCTGACTGATAGAACAGAATTCCTAGCTTTCGGGAAAGCAAGATCTGAAGTACACACTGTGACCTGCGGAGTCCCCCAGGGTTCAGTCCTGGGCCCTATTCTTTTTATCATATACATGCTGCCCCTTGGTCATGTCATTAGACAACATGGAATTTCATTCCATTGTTATGCTGATGATGTGCAACTCTATCTTCAAATTGATGCACGCTCCTCTGCAGCCTCTTCAACATCAACATCAACACGACTTACTGCCTGTCTAAAGGATATACAGGCGTGGATGGAGCACAACTTCCTCCAGTTGAACAGTGCCAAAACAGAGGCAATCATGGATGGCACCACACATCAGACTCAGCAACCGGCATAACCAGTATTTCATTCTCTGGCCATGACATTTCACTCTCCTCATCAGTTCTTAATCTTGGTGTAAGGTTTGACCATCAATCAATCAATCAATCAATCAATCAAATTTTATTTATAAAGCGCTTTTTACAACTGATGTCACAAAGCAGCTTTACAGGCTTAGTAATAACAGACATCAAATCATTAATCCCTAATCCCCGGTGAGCAAGCCAACAGCTCACTTTTGAGGCCCATATAAAACAACTCTGAAAGATCTCTTTTTTTCCACCTCAGAAACATTGCCAAACTTCGCCCTGTTCTAAATACATCCAATGCTGAAAAACTGGTTCATGCTTTCATCTCGTCAAGACTAGACTACTGTAATACACTTCTCATGGGGATCCCTGCAAAGAGTCTTCAGAGGCTACAATATGTTCAGAACAGCGCTGCTAGGATCCTGATGAGAGTGCGTAAATTTGACCATATCACACCGATCCTCTGTTCTCTTCACTGGCTTCCCATCTCTGTTAGAATTGAGTATAAGGTCTCTCTCCTTATCCACCAGTGCATCTACGGCACTGCCCCCGCCTATCTAAAAGAACTCCTTACCCCACAAACTTCATCACAATCCATCCGTTCCACAAACTCAAATCGCCTCCACCTGCCCAGAACAAAGCTTAGTACTATGGGGGATCGGGCTTTCTGTGCTGCTGCTCCTCGATTGTGGAACGCTCTCCCTGACTATCTGAGGGCTCCCCAGTCAAGGGAGAGCTTCAAAAAAGGACTCAAAACCTTTCTTTTTGGAAGAACTTTTAACCTTTGATTTTATCTTTTATAGAAGTTTTTGATTTAAAGTGTTGGTTAGTGTTGTTTTACTGTTTAGCACTTTGAGATTTGCTTCAAATGAAAAGTGCATTACAAATAAAATTTATTATTATTATTATTATTATTATTATTATTATTATTATTATTATTATTATTATTATTATTATTCTATGTAGAAACCATTTAAAATGGTTTACATCTAACAATAAAAAAGGTTTCACTGCTGTACTTGTTGTGTATGGTTGTAAAATGGTTTGGTATGGCGTTAAAAAGGCTCTGAGATTATTTCAATGTCTATTGATAGTAAAAACAAATATTATTTGTGGGGGTGGAGTGGGGAGCAATAATAAAAATAATTAAAAAAAAAAAATATATATATACACTTTAAACATACAATGAGATTGCACTTTATGGTGAAATCATAACAAAAACTGCAATAAGATGCTAATTTTGTTCACTTTTAAGCACCACACTCACCTCTGTAGATGTGCAACAGCACTATTGGTTTTTCAGCATTTGATCCAGTTTATTCCTGGTGGTTTGGCAACAAAACTGAATTTCTAGTGATGTCTAGTGGATATTTATTAACCTAACGTACCTCTACCGATTGGTAGAGATGGCAAAATCACACTGTGTTAAGTTCAACACCTTCTTCATGAAGATATAGTGACTTAAATTTGTTCTACCAAATGGTTGAGCAGAATGTTAAAGGGTTAATGCACAACAAAACACTAAGCCTACGTTCACATTATCAGGCTGAAGTGACTCAATTCTGATCTTTAGTCTTAATGTGACTCAGATCTGATGCTTTCAGGGCTGTGTGGACGTCAAATCCCATCTTTTCACATCAGATGTAAGTCACTTTCATATGTGGTTCTAGATCAGATACGTATCAGATCTGTGGACATGTGACTTGAATGTGATGGTCAGATCAGATTTCATGTCTTTTTGCTTGTACACGTGTGTAGTGGGTGAGGCAGAGTTGGCTTCTCTCGTTTACTCACGTAGCTGTAAAAACAGCAAAAGCAGCCAGCTGGCATTTATTCACCTTCTTCACCTGATCATGTACAGTCCAGCACCTGTTTACTGTCCTCCTGAGCTAAACACCATCACACATCAGCGACTAACATGTCTGTTTTACCAGTTTTACTAACATCAGTCTCACTAATACAGGGTTGCCAGATCCCCAAATCTCCTACTGATTTTGTGACAGAAAGTAACACAAACAGAAACTAGCCCAAAATCTAAAGTTACTCAAACATTTCAATGAGTTGTAAAACGTAAATCTTCTTCAAATCTTACTTTCTCGTTCAGTTTCTTCTTTTATTTAGTTCAGAAACTCTGCAAACCACCAACTCTGAAGTTTTACCGCAGACTGTATTTATACAAACCTGGCAACCCTGCACTAATGTGACGCTTTTTGTTGTTGGTGATGAAGGCAATGTGCATACATGTATCAGTATGCACATGCTGAGCATTAGTATCGCGTGGCTATTGATTTTACACCAAAATTTATCTAACTTTATCTGTTAGTTTATTTTCCAATACATGTGTATCTCACTGTTTGCTTACTTTTCATTAAGGTCATTCATTCAGGTCATTATGCGTTACTGTAGGAAAATCTGACAGGGTAGGAAATTCTTTCAGACGCTCAAATCGGATTTCAAAGTGTTTTTTGCATCACTCAGAACATCACAAAGAATATGTGAAACCCAGAGTGACAGAAGTGCGTGGATCCAAAAAGCACCACAAAGGGCACCACAGCAGAGTCCCAGAACATTCTCCAGCCCACTGTCTGACAGGTGCTCTACACAAACTTAAAACTGACCCAACATCTAAACAGTCTAATCACAGATGTTTGAGAAGTTATAATAGCTTTTTATTACTCTTAAATCTTATTTTAGTCTTACTCTATGTTTTCACATCCCTCCACAGGGGTCTTCTAAATGAGAAAGTCTATCTAAGGCAACAATATTCTTGTTTTAGTGTATAACAGTTTTTGATGGTCATGGTTCATTTTAAAGTCCAAAAACCAGCACCCCACCACCTCTGAAATTACCCACAAGTGCATTTAAAAAATACCGCAATTCTATGGAAAACCCGCCAGCCTGGCAACTGGGGGCAGCCGTGGCCTAGTGGTTAAGGATCTGGTCTGGTGACCTGAAGGTCGCCGGTTCAATCCCAGGGCAGGTAAATGGGATTTGTTGCTTAAATCAGATCTGCTGAGATGACTGTTCACACAGTTATTAGTAAGAGATCAAATCTGATTTGTCCTCCACACATCACAAGTCTGCCTGTTTGGGTTTATGTGGTAACAGTGCAGACGTCAGTAATTACAGCCATGCTGGTTACTTGGCTTCATGGTTGCTATGTCTGCAGTTTTCCAACAGAATTAAAGTATTTATTTTAATGCACTCATGGGTAAAATTTCAGAGGTGGTGAGGTGTTAGTTTTTGGACGACTTTAAAAATGTGACCACTGTTATAGTAATACAGAATGACAACAGTAGTGTTGGAGATGCCTTAGGTAGACTTTCTAATATTAGAAGACCCCAGTGGACGGATGTGAAAATAGATTAGAATAAGATTTTAGAGTAATAAAAAGCCATTATAACTTCCTCAAACATCTGTGATTAGACTGTAAATTTTAAGTTTGTGTATGGCGGCTGTCAGACAGTGGGATGGAGAATTTTTTGGGACCTGGCAACCTGGGACTCTCTTCTGGGATTCTCGCACTTCCGTCACTCTGGGTGTAAATGTGTCGTTCTTTGTCGCGTCTCGAGTGACGTGAAAGACACTTCAAAATCCGATTTGAGCAGCCAGAGCAACTGACAGATCTGTACACATCTGATTATGTGATTATGGCTCTGTGCTCGTGGCTAAGTTGTTTGTCTCTTGTGTTTGAATTTTTTCCTGCTGTTTATATCTAATACTATCACCATTTGGCATATTGTATTAT